>JAXQQM020079120.1:0-161002 GCA_034641835.2 Pinus albicaulis | reverse complement strand
GGGAACACATTTAGGAAGGCTAGTGGAGCAAATGATGGAGAAGTACAAAATCAGACATAGAAAATCTACTCCTTATCATCCACAAGCAAATGGTCAAGTGGAATCTACTAATAAGGTCATTGAAGGAATCCTAACAAAGACTGTTCATTTACATAGAAGAGATTGGGTAGATAGGCTTCCTGAAGCCTTGTGAGCCTATAGAACTACATGGAGAAACACAACAGGCCATACTCCTTATGAACTTGTTTATGGAAAGCAAGTTTTGTTTCCCATAGAGTTCCAGATTCAAACTTTCAAAATGGCAGTTCAGCTAGGACTTGATTTAACGGAGGCACAAAAGAATAGATTGGAGTAGATTAATGAATTGGATGAGATCAGACAAGATGCAGTTCAGAAAACAAGTCTAGTCCAACAGCAAAGGACTAGATGGCATGACAAGTACATCAAAGAGAAGAAATTCAAAGAAGGTGACTAGGCTCTCTTGTTTGATTCAAAATTCAAGGATTTTCAAGGTAAATTTCAAACACATTGGCTTGGGCCATATGAAATTTTTGAAATTTTTGACAATGGAGCAGTAAAAATCAGGACAATAGATGAAGAAGAGGTCACTTTTCTTGTGAATGGTCATAGATTGAAGTTGTATCACAAACCACTCTCAAGAGAAGAATTTGTCAAGAAGTTCCAAGAAAGCAGTGATGTGAAGTTAATGAAGAAGAATCTCTCTTCTTCATCAACTTGATTAAATTTTCTGAAGCATTTCTCTTTGAAAAAAATAAAAAAATAAAAAATAAAAAATAAAGGTATAAACATGAAAACCAATCATTGATTGGCATGTTTATACAGAAAAGATAGGGTGAAAATCAGAGTCTTTCTGACACTCTAACTTTTCCCATTTTTGTTTTTACAAGCAGTTGTTACAAAATCATAAGTTCAGATCCATAGTGCTTATGATCCATCTCATTTCATTTCACTTCACTCACCTATCCATCCATACTCCATTTCATTCATTCAATCATGTTCCACTTCATTCCATGTTTCATTCATTTCATTCCATCCTCCATCCATCTCATTTTCATGACAAAAATTAAAGTTTGATGTCTTGCTGTAAATAAATAAAACATGTCATGGATTGCAGGGCAGTTCCTATGTTCTTTCACTCCATTTCATAAACTGAATCCATTCCATTTCATCATCCACTTCATACATATCATGTCTCATCATCCATATTCATTCATACCATATAACATTTCACCCATATTCCAAAAACACTTCATTCCATGATCAAAATGCTCTACAGGTACATTCTGCAGCCTAACAGACATTCTGCAGCTGATCAGCCTTTCCGCAGCTAGATAGTCATTCTGCAGCTACAAATCCTGAAGGCATCAATCAGCAGACATTAGAATTGCAACAAAATGATCCAGTGTATCCATGAATAAAAAAAAATCAAGAAGGACCATGAAGACTCTTCCAAAGGTGAACAAAGAAGACAAAGACTACAAAAATCAAGTGAAAGGCAGAGGTAACAAGTTTAAATTATAATGGAATTTCATAAAAGTTTAGCATAGTTTTAGTTATGGATTGTTCGAAAAGGTTGTTTTAATTATTTTTATTGATCAAGACCAATAAACCCTCCACAGACTTTGGATTAAAATCTCTCATTTCAAATTCCATATCCGATATCATTTAAGCGGTTAAAATGGTCGAGGTATTTGAATTCTTCACGTCTCTTAACCAAATCATTCAATGATGATTCTCTTTGCCATTGTAAAAATCTCCGTCGTCTCTTCAATGATTAATTCGTTCCCTCCACCTCACTCCATTACCTCATTCCGTGACCACTGCCATCACTCCATTCTGTAGCCGGCATTTCATTCCGTAGACAGAGATATTCTTATCACCGAGAGTAGAGCAAAAGAATATCAGTTTGAATATCAAAGCATTATCATTGTAAACGCAGAGGTATAGCATTGAGCATTACCATTGTAAACGCAGAGCAGAGCAAAAGGGTAAACTCAGAGGTATAGCAGAGAAGAATTTGAAGCTATTTGCCACCGAGAGACAGAGGTATAGTAGTGTGGGAAATTTGAAGCCATTTGTCACTGTCAAACAGAGGCATATCAGTCCAAAGTTCAATTGTCAACAGAGGCATATCAGTCTGAAGTTTTGAAGCTGTTTTCAATTGTCAACAGAGGCATATCAGTCCGAAGTTTTGAAGCTGTTTTCATTGTCAACCAGAGGTATATCAGCTCGAATTTTGAAGCTGTTGTCACTGTCAATCAGAGGTATGTCATTCCAAAGTTTGAAGCCATTGTCATTAAGAACTTGAAGCCATTTCAATTCGAAGGTAAAAGTTATTGTTTCTGTGGGTAGAAGAGTGTTAATCTGAACATTGAAGAAGTAATCATGGGTTTCATTGTAAGAACTGAACCAGTGGGTTCAAAATACTTAGAAGGCTACCCTCAATGCAAATAAATGTTGTAACAGATAGGATGGATTCAATTTTTGGAGAAATTTAATGGCTTCCACAAAGAAGTCACTAAAACCTTTGCAAGATCATTTCAAGGAACTAAAGTTGAAGTGGGAGATGTCAAATTTACTGTCACTGAAGTTTTCATTGCAGAAGCTACAGGGTTGCATAGAAATGGAGAAAGATGGTTCAAAAACAGAGAATTCCACAATGAATCCTAGAAACAAATTCTAAAATCACCAGGTATGGATGTCACTGTATTTAAGAAAGGAATTCCAAGTTCTGCATTGAAAAATAAATGGAGAAACATACTACTTCTTCTGCAAAAATTTATTACATGTGAGGGTAGATATGGTACATTTTATGTCTACCACATTAGACTGATAATGCATTTTCTAGGGGAAGACTTAAACCTACCTTACTTCTTACTTCAAAGCTTGAAAAAGATGGCTTCCTGTGTTCAAAGAAGGGTTCAATTTTTAGAGACAACTTTATATCATCATGGTTTGGTTAAAATTTTGATTGAACATCATTTAACCAAAACAAATGATACATGGGACAATTTCTTGACAAGAAATCATTTTGAAGAGCCAAAAGAGCCCTCACCTAAACCACAGCCTACAAAGAGAAGCAGGAAATGGAGGACTTCAAAAGTTGAAACTGATAAAACAGTCCAAGAAAGTAGTGAGGAAATCATTCCAGAGAATTTGACTCAAATCAAGAAACAACTTAAGGAAGAAAAGGTAATCAAGAAATCTGCCATGGATAAAGGAGAGGGATCTTCTCAGCCTAGAAGAAGCCACAGACTAAAGGGGAAACTGAAGAAAACTCAAATCAAACAAACAGGGGTGATTGATATAGAAGATGAGGAAACATCCATTGAAGAAGATGTTGAAGAGGATATTAATGAAGGAACCCCTGAAATTGACCCTGCTCAACAAGAAATTTATGACTATGTGGAAACTTTGGAAAGGTGAGCTTCAGAAAGCAGAGAGAGAACCCCTAGTGCTCCACTGTCTGAAATAGATGTATTAAGAAGGGATAGGTATGAGTTGGAAATACTTAATAGACACATCAAAAATGAGAATGAAATTCTCAAGGATCAAGTCAAGCTCAAAACTGATATGAACTCAATCTTATCCCTACATATAGACAAAGTGGAAAAGACCAATCACAAGTTGAAGAAGAGGAACAAAAAGCTAATCAGGACACTTACCAACCTAAGGTTCAAACTTGTTATCAAAAAACCCAGAAGATCTTTAGCTTCCAGACAAAGGAGAAGGAGAGGATTATATGTTCTTTCAGAAGCCTCTGAGTTCATAGGATAATTTGCATGAGGACATGCAAGGAGACAGCAGTGGGGGTATGTTGAGCCTCAAAATTGTGCTTTCTTTCATTCCACTTTACCTCATTTTCCTTTGTCCATTTATATCCTAGACCCAATTGATCAATGAATTTAGTTAAAGTTACTTTTAGAATGATTTACATGACTGACTTGCTAAGTTTTGTGATTTTTTCCATTGTAAAGCATTTTGACCGGAACTAGCTGTAGAATGCAGACATTCCGTAGCTAACCGGCGATTCTGCAGCTGTCTTCACGTTTGGGTATGTTCCAGGTGGCCTCTCAAGAAAAACCGCATACGGGCATAATCCACATCATGTCTACATGGTTCGTTGCTCACCATGATGGAAGAAACGAATTCTGGGTATGGTTTTGATACGTGGGAACACATTTAGGAAGGCAGACTTCTATTAGGACTGTCTCAGTCCAGATGTCCGTTTCCTTTTTACGTTGCCACTTCAAGAGTCCTAATGTGATTCTGATAAGGAAAGACAATGTTCCTGAAATTGTTGCAAGTCTTGTTATGTGCATTTGTTATATAAACACTTGGGAAACCGAGAGCTATGCTAGATTTTATGCTAGATTTTGCTTAGATTCTGTGCTACATTTCTGAAGACGCAGAGTGTTCTGTTCAAGTAATTTCACTTTTAATGAAGCAGACAGTGTTGTTTTGAAAGCGTTGATTTGATTTAGAGTTCGATTCCGTCAGGTGGTAGAGGGCCCCTGCCTCTTGCACGGATTTATTAGCGTAATTTAGATAAGTATTCTAGCTGCCTTTACGTTTTTGAAGTTGAATTCGTAGTTGTTTTTATTAACTACTATAGTTATACTCATTCTAACTCTTCCAAAAGAAGAAGACCTTCCAAAAGATTATAATGATGAATGGGAAATGGCTATAGTATTGTAGGATTTGAAGTTGAATTTGTAGATGTTTTCATTAGCTACTATAGTTATACTCATTCTAACTCTTCCAAAAGAAGAAGCTCTTCCAAAAGATTATAATGATGAATGGGAAATGGCTATAGTATTGTAGGATTTAATTATAATCTCTTTTATTCACCATCACAGTTATACTTATGCTCAATACTCTTCCACAAGAAGAAACTCTTCCAAGAAATCTTTATACTGTCTTAAGCATGATTGTGATCTTGAACGTTTTAGTTGTGTGTTCTTACTAAGTACCATAGCTGTCCTTGCTCTTAAACGCTTGCCCAAAATATCATAATGACGAATGAGAGATAGCCATGATAGCTTAGTTTTTAATTGCTTTCAGTCTTTCTGTTTGCACAACATAAGTTAGGATACTCCGGAGTTTAATTGCACTTAACTCATGTTCAGTTGTTTTGCTTTAAAGTTTGATAATGACTTGTAGTTTAACACTGTTTTAGGTTAGTGACATTTTTGGTTCAGTTGTAGTTCAACTCATTGCATTTGCACTCCATATTCAGTTGTCATTCACTGCATATTAGATTACTTCAGTTGTTAAACTTAACAAAACATCCTTCATTATTCACAAACCTCTTCTTGTTCTAAAATCCATAATTGATTCATAAACATATTAACAGAAGACAACATCATTTTAAGGCCTCAAGTACCTCTGCAATTTCCTTATCATTTCATAAACAGAGCCCTCCCTCAAAAGACTACTTTGAAAAGAAATCAATAACTTTTGAGTAAGGTTTTGTGACATTCAATTAAATTGCAGAATAGAGTTAGGAATTAGCTTTAGAGTAGAAGATCTTACGATGGTATAAATGTTTTGTTCCAAATATGCTTCAACAAATCTCTAATCAAGGATAAAATGTTGCATCATTATAAGTTAGTTGTTTAAACTGTTTAGTTAGAAATATTTGCATGGTTAGTTGATCATTTCTCAAGTTGAGTTTATGTTTTTAATCATTTCCTTAGAAGTCATTATCAAGCTCTGTTTTCTTAGTCATAGTTTAGATTTGATTCTACTTCAGTGTTTGCAATTTCATTTGTCATTTGTCATCAACCAATTAGGTTTCACTTTGTTTCTAATCATTAGCTTCCTTCCATTAGCTTTGTAGTCATTTTCCTTGTGAATATAAGACCACCAAAAGATCAAAAACATCATAAATCATCACAAAAGACCAAAAACATCATAAAATACTACACACAACGCATTAAGAAACAAGCACCTAGGTACATACAGTACACTTCACTTCAACAGTTTACCAACCCTGGTTGACAATTAAATGAGCTCAGTTTAGGAGACTAGATTGAGACCAAACAACTCTATCATCCCTTGATTATTCTATCATTTCTCTCCAAATTCGTGGTTTTGAGATCTTTTCAACCTTAGCATTTATTCCTTGTTTTGGCCAACAACATTTTCTAACCCTAATCTCTCAAAAACCATGCTTGTTTCTGTCCTTTTTCTACTTATGATCTTCCTGTGATGATTTTATCCCTCTTTTGCCTTATCTCATATCTGATATGTTGGCCCTTTTCATTTTCCTGGCAGGAAAGTGAGCAAGGGGTAGTTGTCCCCTTACCAAACTTATGCTTTAGATCGAAGACCTTCCTTAAAGGATCTCTTTGTTAGTTTTGTACCAAGTTACTTGTCTCTATCCCCTTTTTTGAAACCAGTCTCCTTTTAGGTATAAAACAAAGATTTTAAGGATACCAAATCCACCCTAAGACTCATGAAACCCTAGGTGTCCTATTGGAGGCTCTCTGGGATTTGGATTTTCGACTAAAACTTAGAATTAAGGATCACCAAGTGTAAGATAGGATCCATGATAAGCTTAATATATTGAAGATCCAAAATCCCACATACCTGGCTATCCAAAGGGTCTACAGAGACAATTTGAGACCATCAGTGTTTGAGAGTATCATGGGAGGCATAGCAAAGCTATTTCATTGGTAGGCTTAGGTGGTAGTGGGGAATTTTTAGGCAAAATAAAACAGAGGATTTGGGCCAAAGGTGAATATATATGCACATAATGGGTGATGCAAGCATCTAATGGGTTTTCTGAGATTAATAAGCAAAGATAGACATTATGGAGTGATGAGATAGTGAAGAATTATATAGAGGATAATGAATTTAGTGATATTTCTAGAACTAACAATGTTTATGAACCTTGTTTCTAGAAATCTCTGGATAGTCTTTTAGTCATCATCAAGGCAAAAAATTACTGATGACTAACAATGGTTCCACTTGGGGAGGGCAGCTCCTTTTTAGGAGGTGTCTAGAAGTTCAGATTTCTGGCTTCATGGAGACCAGTGCCTCATCCATTGGGTAGATTTTACCTCTTTTATTTTCTGATGTGTGCTTTGAATCTATAGTCTCAGTATTTTGGAAAAAAAACATGTTTAACACAAATCCATCTCTACCTACCCAACCTACTTGCCTAACATTTTTTTCTTCTTTGGGTGCACTTGAACTGGAAAACCCTTGACATTTTCTCTTTGAAAACAACAAATAAAACTATCTAAATGTACCCTTATATATTCCAAGATTTCAGATTACACTAATGAGCTCTCTTTATTTTCTACCTAGTCTACTTATTTGTCAAGATTGAGCTGTTTGACAAATTTTATTCTCTATCCTACTAACATGAAATTGAAATCATGGCAAATCAGGATTAGGAAATCTGACTTACCATGAGTTGTGGCATAAGAAAAAGCTGCACACAAGTGTTATTTTTGTAAAATATAACTCGGGAAACATAAGGGAAATATATGTCATTTGTTAAACATCCATATTCTCCTCTTTGTTTCTGATTTGGGCATGTGGAACCAACATGTTTCATTCCTAATCTACTCTTATTTACAAGTTAAAATTAGATGTTTTTAAAACTTCTTTCTTTCACTAAATCATCAGCAAAAAATATTAAAATACATGTTCAGCCATGATTAGGCTAGATGATTGAACAAGACTTCTCTTTCAAAAACAAGTAGTGGCATTTAGACTTGCAAACTTTCAGCATCATTATTTTTTGGGTATGGGGCTATACCATTATTTCAAACTCTACCCTCTTTTCCCTTTTTCTATTTTTAGGGATTTTGTCCTTTCTGTTTCTTAATCAAGTAATTTTATGTACAATGAGTGGAAGATTTAAAATTCAGGAATCTTGAAAAAAGTAGTGTTTGAGCATCATTCCATTGACAAGACCTCCAAACATTTCCTCTCCATCAAGCTCTTGTAGAAAGAAAGAATTGTTGCCTCTAGTTGACTGAATGATGTAAGGGCCTTTCCATAAGTTGTCAAACTTACCATGTTTTCCCTTGTCTTCCCTTCTTGAATCCCATTTCAGAACTATGTCTCCAATTTGGAAATCATTGGCCTTGGTTCTTCTATCAAAACTTTTCTTGATATTGTCTTGTATTTCTTGTGTCCTTTTGTAAAATTCCTCCCTTGACTGTTTCAAATGAATGGTTTGGTTCAGTCTTATTTTCATGTAATTTTCTTCTGATTGTACCTCTTGGAGAAGCTTCATGACGGAAACTCCCAAAGAGCTGGGGAAAACTGCATCCATGCCATATACTAGTTGATAGGGATACATACCAATTGATTTCTTGGTGGTTATTCTATCAGCCCATAGTGCATGCACTAGTTTGCCATGCCATGCCCTTTGATTTTTTTCTAGGAGTTTTTTGATGATGTTCCCCAAGCTCTTGTTAGAGGACTCAGCTAGTCCATTGCCTTGTGGGTAATAAGCAGTGGAGTGGCCTAGTATGATGTGATATTTGTAACAAAAGTCCACCATTTTTTTTATATTTAAAGGCATCAACATTGTCTGTGATGATATTTCTAGGGAAACCAAACCTGGACAAGATTTTGGTTTCAGGGAATTTGATAATAACAGAATCAGTGGCATTCCTAGAAGAGATGGCCTCAATACACTGGGTGAAGTAATCGGTGGTGGTGAGGATCCACTTATGTTGGGCGAATGAGGTAGGATGGATCTCTCCTATGAATTCCAACCCTCACTGTTGGAAAGGAGCTTCAACACTGATGAGAGGCAAGGGAAAAGGTAGAATTTTTCTTTTGCCATCAAAGATTTGGCACTTATGGCAAGTCATGACTAATTTTTGAGTATCAGGAAAAAGGGTAGGCCAATAGTAACCAACTCTAAGGATCTTTCTGGTTGTAGTTTTCCAATAGAGGTGACCTCCACATTCTCCCTCATGTAATTCATGAAAGATTTTTTCTACATCATCTTCAAGCAAACATTTAAGTAGAAAACCAACATAACTCTTTCAGTACAACAGTCCATCTAAAATGTAGAAATTTAAAGCTTTTTGTTTTAAGAATATAGCTTTAGTCTTTGATAGAGAAGGAGAAGCATTGAGATAAAGAAGCACATAAATGATATCAACATACCAAGATGAATTTAAAAACATTTCTTCAATGTATGTAGTTGTAAATTCTTCTGTCTCCTCTAACACATCAACCATATTCATGTCTAAAGCTTGGAAATTTGATTTAGCCATAATTTTTTCAAGTCCCGGTCCTTTAATCAATTTGGTGGGTCTGATTTCTAAATCATATTCTAAGATAGTAGTAATCCACTTGCCCCTTTTACCATCAGGGTCTTGATTAAGTATGTCTTTAACAACTGTGTGTGAGACAAAAGCTATGACATGTGAATGAAAAATATGAACTCTAAAATCTTTCAAAGCTTTGATTAAGGCAAATGCTTGATTTTCCATGATGTTATACTTTAGAGGAGCATCCCTCTAGGCCTTGCTAAAGAAAGCTATGGGTTGTTCTTGCCCCATGATGTTCTTTTGCAATAATACTACTGCAACGGTATGTTCAGATGCAAATGAAAAGATGTAAAAATCCTTGGTGAAGTCAGGACTGATTAAGACTGGCGTTTGTGTGAGTGCTTGTTTTACCAGCTCAAAAGATTGTTTTGCTTCCATATTCCACTTCACACATACTTCATTTTTCAACATGTTTTTGATATTCCTTAGGAGTTCAGCAAGTTTGGGGATGAATCTTCTTAGGAAATTAATCTTCCCAATGAAATATTGTATCTATTTAATGTTTCTGGGATGGATGATTTGTAATATGCCTTCTATCCTTTTGGGATCTATTTTGATTCCTTCTTCAGAGATGATGTGGCCTAAGAGATTTCCTTCCTGAAGGCCAAACAGAGTTTTATTGGGATTCAGGGATAGGCCATACTTTCTACAATTTTCAAAAAAAATTCTCAAGTAGACTAAGTGTTCTTCATCAGTCTTAGAGTAGATAGTGATGTCATCAAGGTATATGACTATGAAGTAACCTATGTCTTCCAAAAAATCTATGTCCATTTCCCTTTTGAAAGTGGCCCCTGCATTCATTAAACTGAATGGCATTTTAAAATACATGAATCTACCCCAAGGTGTAGTTAAATCAGTTTTGAGTTGGTCAGTTGGAAAGACCAGAACGTGGTTATAACCTGAGAAGCCATCTAGTAATGAGATTCTTTATGAGCCAACTACTTTTTGGAGTATGTGATCCATTTTAGGCAAGGGGTAATTGTCCTTTAAGGAGGCCTTGTTCAAATTTATGAAGTCAATGCAAAGCCTAATTTACCCTGTCTTCTTCCTAACTGACACAAGGTTAGACACCCATTTTGAGTATCTGACAGGGACTATGATCCCAGCATCATACATCTTTTTTATTTCTTTCTCAATTGAAGGTAACAAGACAGGGTTAATTCTTCTCAATTTTTGTTTGAATGGTTTCTTATTTTCCTTGAGAGGAATTTTGTGTTAAATGATTTTAGTGCCATAGGATTTCAAATCTTCATACCCCCGAGCAAACACATATTTAAATTCTTTAAAAAGCTCAATGTATCTCTGTTTTATGTGAAGAGGGAGATTTTTCGACAGCTTGACTATTTTGGGCTCTTTCATCCCTCCAATGTTACATTCTTCTACATTTGTTTCAGTGGATTCCATCTTGGGTTTTTTGGCTACATCATTAAAATCAAACAACTCTTCTAGTGGTGTAAGGCCTCTTGGCAAGATGTCATATTTGTATAGCAAAAAACTCAAGTTCATTTTTATCTGATTTATCAAATATTTCTGCAACACAATGATTTTGAATGTGGTTTATATCATCATTAAAGGACAGATTTGTTTTGGGAGTTTCATTTTCAGCAAAATTATCTCTTTTAAATCTTAAACTCTATTTTGTGCTTGCAAATTCATTTCTGGATTGTAGAAAGTCATCTATTTGCTCATAATTGTTAAACACTTGCCAATGGTTCAAGTTTTCCGGCATAGTAGGCCTATTTTTTACTTTGATGAGGCATTATTTATTTTCATAGGGTAAAGAGAAATTGCCAGCAGCAAAAGCAAGCTCATTGGCAAGGCAGTTTTGGTCTCTAGGGATGAAAGTGAGCTCATACTTCTCAAAGGTTTTGAGAAGATCTAAGGTAGCATTCCTATACTCTCTTGGTCTAGGGTTCTTGGTTGAATATTCTCCCTTTATTTTTTTGATGATTAGTTCTGAATCTCCCTGAACCAAGATTTTCTTAGCTTTGAGGATTTTAAGTAAGTGTAAACTGATAAGGAGAGCCTCATATTCTACAATTTTATTGGTGCATTGGAAATATAGCCTATAGGCATGGCCTTCATTTGTGTTTTGGATCCAAACCCCATCTCTTGAGCCAGCCTTACCATAAGAGCCATCAAATATCACATGCCAAAGGGTGTCATTTTCAGATTTGTCGTTGTTTTGTACTTCGGGGCTACTAGAGCTTTGGGTGTCATTTTCTTTATTAGAGGGCCAATTTGGTTGTTCCTGGAGGCTTAGTTGTCCTTCATTGTCATTCACTTGTTCATTGATAGCATCTTCATTGTACAAGATAAATGAGTCAAGGTCTGAGTGAATGGAATAAACCAGTGTGTTATTTGGCCTATCTATGCTACTCACCATATATTTCATGTGGTATTCCCGATACAACCTCCTTGTTTGATTGAAGACTGGGATGGTGGCATAAGTCATGTCCATTTGAAGGCTACCCTGGAGTTTGGCCCCCCATGATCTAGATAAAAGCATTGCATATTTTGGGGGGATTTTAGCAACAACTATGACCATGACTAGACTTTTAGCAGGGATTTGTGCCAGACTGACACAAAGATCCTTGATTAGACCTAGGAATTTAACCCTACTTTAATCAAAAGAGTACAAGTCTTTGTAAGGCTTTGTGATTTCTAGGCCTAATCTCTCCATCACAACCTTTGGCATGAGGTTGTGTGAGGCACTGGAGTCTAGCATAGAATTATGCAGAATTTTGTCATGTATGTTCAGCTTGACATAGAAAGGAGGGACAACTCCTTCTTGATATTTTCCCTCCACATGAGGGCCAAAGAATAGCTCTGGTTTATCATCAGTTAAGTTTAAAGTGTTAGTATCATTCCCTATGTTTAACACTTTGAGAATCTAGGATCTATATACCTCTTGCATTACCAATACAGTGATAGGCATGGTTATCTTGATTTTGGAAATTTCTCCTTCAAATCCGAAAGGTAGAGGTGTTTTTATTGTATTTACATTAGTTTTATCAGCCATAAATTTTTCTACATTTTTGATTTGCTGATTCTGATTTGATGGTTTGGACAACAATGTTTTTTCAGGGCCACTATTTGAAGTACTAGGGCAGATTGAATCATTACTAGGTTGATTGTTTTTTAGTTTGTTTAGATCAGCTTTCTTAGCCATAGCATTTTTGTTTTCCGCTGTCTTTTTAGGAATATGTTCAGGGGTTTTCCTAACAGCAGTGTTTGACTGATTTGTTTTAGGAATATATTGATTTTTTTTGCTCCTAAGGTCATATTGCCTATGGACTTCCATTATGGCATTATCAAATCCTAGTTTATAGTCTTCGGAATCTTCATATAATTTTTCATTTGGTTTTGAAGAGAACATCCTTTGTTCTTCTTTGGTAAGAAGAGAATTATCCTCATCATCAGAAACTATGACATTTAAATGGTTTTCTTCCAATTGTTCTGGCTCTCTCTCCTCTTCATCTACATAGTTGTCTTTAAAAGGGGGTTTAATTTGTTGGTCATTTTCTCTTTGTTTGATTTGGGGAGGATCTCTTCTAAAATTCTGATTCCTATTCCTATTTTTAGGATTGGCTTGATTTTCCCTAGGAGGTGTTCTCTCATTTAAACTGATTTTTTCTATTATTCTCTCCATTATCCTAACTAGGGAGTCAATTTTGGTGTTTGAGGAAGAGCTTGAAGGTGTTGTTTCATCTTTATAAATCACTCTTTTTTCTGATCTCATCCTAGCTCTTTTCTCAATTAAATTGGCCTCTACACTCACAACCCATTTTTGCATGTCTTCTAGAGTTAGGTAATCTCTCTCCCTTAATTGATAGGCCATGTCAGTATCAAAGCCTTCAGGATATTTTACTTAGGCTAAGCCTTGGGGAGGCTTCATGTGAGGTGGGAGGGCATTGTTAACACTATTAAACCTAGTGGAGTAGTCATGAACATTTTCTCCCGGATTCCTTTTAAGATTGTTATACTCGAAAAGAATTTGAAGGGGGTTCTTCTTGATTTCCCACTTGTTCACAAAAGCTTGGTAGAGGGAAGGGAGATCATGTATGCTGTTGGGAGGTAAGTTTCTGAACCATTTCTTGGGTTTTGCTCCCAGGCTCTGGGAAAAAATCCTCATTTGCATGGTTTCTTCTTCTATTTCCATGTAGTCGAAAGCATCATTTATTCTATCTACATGCTTCTAGGCAGTGATGGATTCAGTCCCTGAGAAATGAGGAATTTTGGGCTGATAATCATTTGGAAATGGTAATAGTGGTTGTTGTAGAGCCATTGGATCATACCGGGTTGCCATGATGGGAGGAAATGGAAATAGAGGTTGATTTACAGGGGGAGGGTTTGTGAGTGGTGGAGTGGGATGGAGTGAGGTGTTCTGCATAGTGGTGGTATGAATGGGTGTAGCTCAGGTACTCAGACTAGAAAACTGATTCTGAGTAGGATTGAGGTGAAAAGAGCTGAAGTGGTGGAGAAGCTGAAAGTCAGGTGGGGTGGAAGGAGAAGCTTCTTTACTGGAGTTTTGCTGCAAATCTATGGGCTCGGGGTTAGTTTGGTCAATCCTACTTTGTGACTTGGTCCTGGATAGGTTCTTGGTATGGTGCAAGTCAAACTAAGGGTCTTGTGAAATTGTAAGGTGTTCTGGTGCAGAGCTTACTCTATGAATGGTCCTAACAGTGGTCGAGTTTCCAGCTTTAGAATTTTTCCACAAAATATTTTCTGGGTCATCAACTATGGTAGGAGGATTTGGGTCCGGGTGAGATATGGTATTGATCCTTTGTGAAGACAGATCTCTTACTCAAAAATCAGAGAGGATGAAATTCTTGGGACTATTTTTGGAAGGCTAACCTCTCTTAGTCTTTATTTTACTCACACAAGGTATAACTAGGCCCTTAAACTGATTAGGACTGATTTGACCCAATCATAGGAAAACCTATGGGACTAGTGAGGTGAAAAAGGCCTATTGGAGGCTAGTGGAGTCGCCAGTTGGATGTTTTTGTAATTTTGAGAATATGTATATAACAGTCCACCACCAAATTTTGACAAAAATCAATCTAGGAACTATTTTGGGTTTTCTGAGTTTTCTTCTGCAGCCTTAAGGTTTCAACGAGCATCCTCTAGCTGAGTCATCATCTTGCTAGGATGGTGAGGCAATTAGTTTCTACTCTTGGCTACTAGTTGATTTTCTGAGCTTAATTGAGATTTTGGAAATTCCTACGGGATACCTAGGATTTTTTTGACTCAAATTCCCACCGTGATTGCCATTATGTTACTGTGGTGATGAGGTGGCAGATTCATTGGATTTTCTAAGTCAAACTAAGGGTCTAAAGAGTCTTAAGAGGTATTTAGGCAACTATGTACTCAGAAGTCCCATCGTGATTGCCATTATGTTAGCATGGTGATAATTTGATAGATTGATTGAGATACAAATGGAAAAGGGTAACATCAAACCAAGCTTTGGAATCCAAGGACCTAGCCTTCCTGGATTCAAAGAGGGATCTCTCTATTAGGTGCAAAGATGTGAACTTTTTTTCTGATTAGGGTTGATTTTAGGATAGTTATAAAATATTGGGTTTTTTTATTGTTTTTGGTTGGGTATGATGCTTAGATAGACTAGATATAAACAAGGAAAACTTCAAGTCATTGGGAAATGGAGTCTAACAGGGTCATGATAGGTTCATAAATGGAGCAGGGAGTATTGTAGGGCAAATATAGCTTGGTTGGAGGATCTTTGAGGTTTGAAGGATCATGAGATGGACATTAATTTTGAGAAACAAAGTTTGCCAAAGAGCAGTAAAGAATTCTCTATCATATACTTAAACTAAGGGAGTTAGAAGAATCATAAGCATAGAGAATAAATCAAAGTTAGAGGAAACCCTAAACTCTTTGATTTAGACTTAAAGAAAATAATTATCCAAGACAAACATTCAAATGAAATACAGAAAGGAAAGAAACTTATTCAACTTTCATGGATTTCATTATCAAGAACAGAAAACATTAAATATGCACAAATAAATACAATCATAGAGGGAGAGAAACTCTATACATCTAAGATTATAGCTATGAAGGTCCTTTGAAATAATTAGCTAAGCAAATGAAAAGAGCATGATTGAAACAAACTTCTTTGACAAACCCAGGTAATGGTGCTTTAAAGAGATGAATCCAAGAATAGATTCTTTTAGTGGCAACAAATATGCAGGGCTAGCCGTAAATCATGCTTGATACCAACTGATATAAACCATTCAAGGAATAGACAAGCTCAGGAAATCCTTAGAGAGAAAAATATGAATTCTCTAACATATCCTAGCAGAGGAAAACATTAAGGCAGTGAAGAACAAACAGACCTAAGGTGGCATCAGAAAACATGTCTTAGTCTAAACTCTTTGTCCTACTGCAACAGAGAAAGATGGAAACATAATGAAAAACTAGAGAAAATTAACAAAAGAGAAACAAATCACCATCAACCAAGCTTATGGATCCTGCAAACAATCCTCCTCCATCAACAAACAAATCAGGGCATGCATGAGCTCCAAGACATCAAATTCTTTTCAAAACTCCAAGAGACTATGTATTACTTGAGAATAAGTCATCAAAATCCAACCAAATACATAAGAGTCTCATGCTCTATTTATCGAGAAAATGAGGAGATGGAAACCATAAGAGGCTTCCAAAAACCCTAATTCTGTCATAAATGTCATAAATGTGCTTAATGACCATGCAAGGCCCAAGACACATAATAGATAAGCTAATAAACGAAAAAATTAAAAACATAACTCCTCAATCAAATATGGAGTGATTTGTCCAAGAAAATATTAAAAAACTATTTTTCCATTAATCAGTGTCTTTTGTTGACTTTTTTGCCTAAGTCAGTTTGTTTGCGCAGTGCCATTTCTACAAAAAATAGGTTGTTTTGCAACTAGCTTTTGGACCACTTCCCGATGTTGGATTTGGCTCCGTGATAGCTCGTTGGAAAGCTTGAAGAGTATATGTTTGAAAAAGACTTGTGATTTCCTGATATATTCCTTTTAACCCTATCAAAAATTCCAAAATATCTAGTTTGTCATTTGCACAACGCCAGACCTAAAACAGGGGCAGAAAGGTGTTTTTTGAGGTGTTTTTTGACCTTTTGAGGGGTCAAAAAAGCTCCAAATCCTCAGAATTTTTTTTTTGTATGATGTGTAGGTCATGAAAAATCTAAAAATTTCAAGTTTACCTCCAGAGGATGCCGCAAATGTTTGCGTAGCACCAGTGGCGCTATGCAAAATAGGCCAAAAATTCACATAATACAAAATCTTCTCCAAGTTCCTTAAAAATTATTGTAGACCCTCCTTAGATGTTTTTACATACTTTCTGAGAGGCCTCTGTCAAAATTCCAAGGATTTCATGCTCATTTTTTCTTTTTAGGTTTTTTATTTCAAGGAGGGCTTCTTTGAGTTTGGCACATGCAAGCCTGTTCTTCTTTTCATAGTGCTTAGTCATCTTCTTTTGGAGAGCAAGGGCTCTCTTGATCTTCTTGAAGTACTTATGCTCATTCTTATATTACTGAATGATGCGTCGTGCTCTTTCAAAATCCTCCTCCCAATGTTTGATTTGTGCATCTTTTTCTAGGAGTAGAATTTTAGTGGTCATCTCCTCATCCTGCTCATCATTGTCTAAGTTAATGAATTTAGGCCCTTGAGTAGTTTTCTTTAGTATTTTACTCTTCCTTACCTTTCCTTGCTGCTCAATATTTCCCACCTTTTGCTTGCCCTTGTCCCCTGTTTTGATAGCTTGAGGAGAGATGGACCTTTGCCTTTTTGAGGTAGCAAACACATCTCTTTGTCCTCTGTAGTATGTGCATATGTGAGGGGTGATGATGGTAGTTTTGACCATGATTTTTGTTGTGGTTCCCATGATTTGGCAGGTTTGGCAATACCAAATGATGAGACAACATCAAACCACTTTGGGATCTCAGGATCTATCCCTCCTGGATCCAGAGAGGGATCTCTCTATAAAGGCAAAGAAATATATAGCTTTGAAGTTCGATTTAAGGTATTAGGCTAGTTACAGGGCACAAGGGTTGTTGCTTTGTTTTGTTTTGTTGTTTGGTTGGGAAACATGAAAGAAGGGTTCAATGTAAGACAAAGGAATGAGCAAAGAATGATTTTAGTCAATGGGAAGATAATTCAAAGAAAACTCAAGTCCATTGGGCAATGGGGTCATAAAAATGTTTACTTGCAATTCAATATCCAAGGCTTTCAAATGGGCTAGTCATCTAAAATAGAGGATCTCTAAAGATGATAGTATGGGAGGAAATGATAAGGAAATGGAGGTGAATGACAAGGAAACCTTCCAAGGTGACCACTTAGGATCATATCTAGGGATAGGGCATGCCTTAACCATCTATGATCATTCTCCCAATATGGCTAACTCTTCAGACAATAGAAAACATTTAAGGTTTGACACAAAGTGAAGCCTAATATTGGAGAAAGACTTTTAACCTTCTGTGCTTTTGACATTCAACTTAAGGGATCATAGAAAGGTAAATTGTTGGAAAATGACCCTAGTGATACAGACCCAGCTCTGAACCTCCCAATATCCCAATTATTTCAGTTAAAACTAGACAAGAACATCCAAAAACAAACTCTAAATTCATACATCAGTAAGAAGGGAGAACCAACAGCTATACTGGTTAAATTATCTTGAATTTGTTCTTAGATCACACAAATAGTAGAAAACATCAAAGATAAGAAGAAAAGGTAGCATTAGGGTACTTTGCAGCAGTATATCCTAAGCTAGATTACTGACTCTTATCAGAGAAATGAAATATGATGAATAACAGAGGGAAAACATTGACAAAGGTAGAACACATCACCACTGATTTAGATCAGGATCCAATGAACATGCTTGTCATATTAAAAAGCAACACCAGTCACATACATCATTGTCCAGCAGCTTGATATCAACTAGAAATCATCTCCCAGCCTATTTTACAACTAATACGGACATAATTCTATCTCAGTGAAATAGCTTACAATCCACGGTTAACCAACATTTACAATGTATTTCTAAAGAGTTCTTATAGCTGAAAGAGTGGATGTAGCAGTATATAGAACTTTAAATGAAACATTAAAACAGAGGAAGAAGAGTGCTTGAGGCCCATTCTATTTTAATATCCTGTATTGACTTTCAGTACTCTTTGGGTGAATTAGTGGTCTTCGACAGGCGGAAAATAACTCCAAAGGTATGTTCTTGAAGTAATTTCTGGCAGTTGGTACTCTGTTTGTACACTAGGCCAAGAAAGGAAGATAAGTGACTTTTAGGCCTTCCATATTGTGTAACTAATGCTCTAGAAATCTTAGGACTTCTGTCAGGGTGGTGATCTTCTCAAGAACTCAATGCAGAATAAAAAATACTATGGGAACTTGTCCTTTCTTGGGAAAGGACATTCTATTGATGTGAAACACTGATATGGCTTATTTCATGTGCTTTAGGCATTATTAGGCCTCTGGATCCTTTTTAATGTCTTCAATCTGTATCTTCATCCTTTAAACACTGGATTAAAGCGTTTAATCTTCAATAATGGCTTTAAATCCCTTTAAATAGTCACTGATACTCTTTGCCGCTTCACTGCTGTCTTGTCTATGGATAAATAGGTTTTAATGGTGCATGGAAGGTTTGAAACATAGTTTAACACTAATCTTTTAAATATAAATATTCTTTAAAAATTTCTCAGGTGTCTTCTCTGCAATCTTCGATTCTAAAAAATTGGCATTCTGCACCCTATATTACCCTATCTGTGATGGTGAGACAGAGTGAAATTTACCATCTGTAACCCTGCAAAAAGACGATAAACGTGTTAAGAAATCAATGGGGGTGGATGAGGACTACTCTAGAGGGATGAGGAAATGGTGTCACAGCAATGGAAATGGTGGATGCAAGCGAAGGAACGAGTAAAAATCATGGCAGAATGGAAGAATACTGGCCTGATGGAGGTTTGGTGCGAGGACATTTCTGGACTGTTGGATTAGATCAGACAGTGGAAATCTATGATCGAGATTTACCGGTGGGGTCATTTTAGAAGGTCAGGAGGAAGAAAATGACTTTTAGTGTAAAACACGAAAGTTTAACGTTTGGATGAATTACATAGGAGAAATGTTAAAATGAATGGAATCAGAGGCTTTTGGTGGTGGGACCAGAAGGGCGGAGGGCGATTGAACGTGGACCGTTGGATCTCTGGAGGAGATCAACGGTGGAGATCTTCGGGTGAAACTATTTGGAAACTCCGATAAAAGAAATAATGGATGGAGATGCGATATAATATGAACCGTAAGATCAAAAAATCAACGACCAGGATTAAAAGGAGAATTATATCAAGGAGGGGTGGTTTCGGTGAGAAAAAAGCTGGTTTCGCGTGGCTTCAAGGTGGTTTCAAAATTTTTCCAAAAAAACGCGATATGCCTCATCGCCTGACACGTGTCCTCCCCAAAACTGCTTTCATCACGTAATTCTGAAACGTTAACTGTCGGGCATTGAAAAAACACGATATGCACCTCAGCCGTTAGATGCAGGATGAGGAGATCTAACGGTGTATGATAGTGCGCAATATGGAAAGATGCATGGTCAGTAAGGTGGGGTAGAGTCGGCAGTGGTTTTAATGCGGACCGTCAGATCTATGGAATGAACGGCTGAGATCTAAAAGAGAAAACGGAGGCAAAGGGGCAGGTGAATAGGTGGGGAGAAGGAGAGCCGTTGGATCTCTCAGGATGAATGACTGAGATCTAATTGCATCAGAGAAAGGCAGGGGGCCAAAACTTTGAGTTTTGATGTTGCGATTACATGTGGACCGTCGGATCAAAGGGGAGATAGACAGTCGAGATTTGATCAGAGATCGCCAATCGGAGGAAACATGGTGGCACTTAAAACTTCTTGCGATTGACGTTTATGTGAGTTAGCGCAGGCCGTCGGATCTGTATGGACGATCAATGGTGGAGAATCAATTGAAGATCGCCAATCGGAGGAGACAAGGTGGCGCTTATGACTTCTTGCAATTGGCGACTATGTGAGTCAGCGTAGGCCGTCGGATCATCACAGAGATCAAAGGTGGAGATTGCAAGAGAGGCCGATAGAACAAATATTTCTCGCATCGGAAAATTACAAGAAAGAAAGGAAAAGGCACACATGAGAAGCTCCGATTGCGATTAGTGCCTGGGGCTTTAGTGCCTAGTCTTGGGCGTGGGTCATATGTGGAGAAGGGGTTAAGGGCTTAGCCGAAAAGGGCTTACGGCCTCAAATTAAAAAGGGGTTTTTTAAGCCAAAATCAATGTTTTTCAAGGAACTTCTTGGCTTTCGGTAAAGGGGAAAAGGGGGTTTTAAGCCTATAAAATGGATTTTTAGTGGCTCAAAGGATTTTGGAGGCTTTTTAGAGGGGAAAAAGGGAGTTTAAAAGATGAAAGGAGGCTTAATGAAAATGAAGGTAAATGAGTAAAAATGGGTAATTACAGGGCCTTTTGAAGAATTATTTTTCACAAAACAGCAGGGCCATTTTCAGTGGAAACAGCGGTGAAGGTCTCTTTAAAGGAAAAAGACACATAGAGGCTTCAAGAATGAAATATTTTCAAGGGAAATGTTTCTCTTAAGGCTCTGAAAAATTTTAGCCACATGTTTGCTATGTCAAAAATTTATAGGTGGCTAACAATGGCTCCACATGGGGATGGCATCTTCTTGAAGGTGTCAAAAATCTCAAAAAATAGTCTTTGGAAGTAGGCCAGATGCCTGATTCTTTAACCATATTTTTCTTCTTCAATCACCTGCCACAACTCATGAAAACATCATATCAACGGCAATATTCCCCCAAACAATCTACCTACCCATCCTACAGTCCTAACATTTTTTATTGAAGGTGCATTTAGACTTGCAGACCTTCTTCATCCTTTTTTTTTTTTTTGAAAGCAGAAAACACTAATCTAATTCTACCCTTATTCCTCCATGAGACCAGATTAGACAGTTGGTCTCATGGCTTCTCTACCTATACTAATATCTGCTAGGATTAGACTGTCTAGTAGATTTCTTTCTCTACATTCTAAAATAGAAATTCAAAAACAGTCAAACCAGGATTAGACTGCCTGGTTTTTTGTGGGTCCATGGCATAAATACAACTGCACATGAACTAAAATTTGCAAGAAATTGAAACCAAAATTTTGAAGGCTTGAAATTGTGAAACTTTAGAGCATCCTTCTTTCTCTTGTGAATCAGATTTTGAGCTTGTTAGAGTCACTTTTCTTCTTCATTTCAACTCTGGTTTTGGGCTTGTTAAAGCTGATTCTTCTCCTTTCTTTGCCGGTTTAGGTTTTGAGCATATTAGAACCAACTTTTCTTTTCTTTGGCTCAGGTTTTGAGCTGATTTGAGCCATTCTTTAGAACTTCACAGGTTCAATTTTTGAGCTTGTCTGAACCCTTTCTTTTCTCTTTTTTTTTGTATTTTTCCTTTTTCTTTGAAATTGAACAAAGCAGTGGTATTTACAATGGAAATGGAAACTTTAAACTCTGGACTTCAGCAGTAATAGTGCTTGAGCATCCTGCAATTGACAGGACCCCCAAACAGATCTTTACCATCTAATTCTTGCAGAAAGAATGCATTTGGACCAATGGTGGACTGAATAACATAAGGGCCTTGCCACAAACTGTAAAATTTTCCATGCTTACCCTTTTCCTCTCTTCTAGAATCCCACTTAAGCACCTTATCTCCAATTTTGAAGTCCCAAGATTTTGTTCTTTTATCAAACAACTTTTTGATGCTTTCTTACACTTTTTGAGCTCTGTTGTAGACCTCTTCTCTTGTTTGCTGGAGATGGATAGTTTGATTGATCCTCCTTACCATGTTGTCCTCTTCTGACTATATTTCTTGGACTAATCTTATCACTGGTACCCCTAGGATGGTAGGGAATACTACATCTGCCCCATAGACAAGCTGATATGGAGACATTCCTATGGATTTCTTTGTTGTCAACCTGTCTGCCCACAAAGCATGCACTAACTTGTTATGCCATGATTTTTTATTCTCTTCAAGTAGCTTCTTGATGATGGTCACCAAACTCTTATTTGATGATTCTGCTAGCGCATTACCCCGAGGATAATAAGAAGAAGAATGACCAAGTGCAATCTAATACCTGTGACAAAAATCAATCATCTTTTTGGAACCAAAAGCAGCAGCATTATTCGTGATAATCTTCCTAGGGCATCCAAATCTAGATAGGATATGGTCCTCAAGGAATTTTATAATGACAGAATCTGTGGCATTCCTGGAAGGTATGGCCTCTATCCTTTTTTTGAATAGTTTGTGGCTGTGAGAATCCATTTGTGTTGGGCTAATGAAGCAGGATGGATTTCTCCTATGAAATATAGGCCCCACTGTTGAAAAGAAGCTTCAAAATTGATGGTTTGTAATGGTAAAGGGAGGCGTTTTCTTTTGCCCTAAAAAATATGGCACTTATGGAAAGCAACTATCATTTTATGTACATCTTGGAAAAGGGTGGGCCAGTAAAAGCCAACTCTAAGGATTTTTTTGGCTGTATTTTTCCAGTATAAAGGGCCTCCACACTCTCCCTCATGGAACTCATGTTTGACCCTCTCTGCATCGACTTCAAGCAAACATTTAAGCAACAAACCATTTGAATTTTTCCAGTATAAACATTCATTTAAAATGCAATAGTTTCTAGCCTTTAACTTTAGGAACCTTGCCTTAGTCTTAGATAAATCAGGAGGAGCATTAAGATTTGTAAGCACATACAAGATGTCAGCATACCAAGGTGAGTTTTGGAATTGTTCTTCCGCAGTAGGAGCAGGTAATCCTTCATGTTCATCCAAAACATCTACCATGTTTATGTCAAGGGCTTGTAAGTTAGACTCAGCCATTAATTGTGCTAAGCCTTGACCTTTGATACGTTTTGTGGGTTTGATCTCCAAATCATACTCGAGTATCACTACTATCCATTTACCTCTTTTTCCATCTGGGTCTTGTGATAGGATATCTTTTACCACTATGTTGGGCACGTAGGAAATGGTGTGAGAATGTATAATATATACCCTGAAGTCTTTTAAGGCCTTTACCAAAGCATAAGCATGTTTTTCTATTATGTTATATTTCAAGGGTGTGTCTCTCAATGCTTTGCTAAAGAAAGCAATTGGTTGTTCTTGTCCTTCTGGGGTTTTCTGCAACAAGACAACGACCACAATATGCTCTGAGGCAAAGGAGAATATAAGAAAATCTTTTGAAAAATCAGGGTTGATTAAGACTGGTGCCTGGGTGAGTGCATGTTTAACTGATTCAAAAGATTTTTTGGCTTCTACAGTCCACTTAACTCCCACTCCTTTCTTAAGCATGTCAGTCATATTTCTTAGGAGTTCTGCTAAGTTGGGAATAAACCTCCTTAAGAAGTTAATTTTCCCGACAAAGGATTGCAGTTCTTTTATGTTCCTTGGGTGGCTAATCTGTAGTATTCCCTCAACTCTTTTCGGGTATATTTTAATTCCCTTTTCTGATATAATATGGCCAAGAAGTTTACCTTCTTGAATCCTGAATGCTGTCTTCTTGGGATTTAAAGATAGCACAAACCTTCTACATTTTTGAAATACTTTTCTCAGATGTTTAAGGTGCTCTTCATCGGTTTTGGAATAAACTTTTATGTCGTCGAGGTAAATCACGATGAAATTCCTTATTTCCTCTAAAAATGTTATGTCCATAGCTCTTTGGAAGGTTGCGCCAGCTTTCATTAGTCCAAAAGGCATTTTCACGTACATGAACATGCCCCATGGAGTGGTGAAAGTTGTTTTTAGTTGATCTTCTGCGAGAACTAAGTCCTGGTTATACCTTGAAAAGCCATCTAATAGGGAAATCCTTTTTGAGCCAACTACCCTTTGGAGGATGTGTTCCATTTTGGGTAAGGGTTAATTGTCTTTTAAGGAGGCTCTGTTAAGGTTTCTAAAATCAATGCATAGTCTGATTTCGCCTGTATTTTTTCTCACAGCTACCAGGTTAGACACCCAATCAGAAAACCTCATAGGCTCTATGATTCTTGCCTCATATATTTTCTTGATTTCCTTTTCCACTAGAGGTCGTTGTACTGGGTTAATTATGTGCAATTTTTGCCTAAAGGGTTTTTGGTTTTCTTTCAATGGGATCTTGTGCTGGATGATTTCTGTGTCATAGGCCTTTAAGTCCTCATAGCTTCAGGAAAACACATCGACAAACTCTTTAAATAAATCAATGTATTTCTTCTTGATGTGTGTTGGAAAGGATTTAGCTATTTTAATCATTTTAGGCTTATCTTTGCTGCCTATATTGCATTCTTCAACATCTGATTCAACGTGTTTTATAGTGGGCTTATTTTCCACATCATTAAAATCAAAAAGGTCCTCAAGGGGCTCTAGTCCTCTAGGTATGTTTTTATATTTGGACTACATCACCTCTATGTCTTATTTTTTCACGTTTATGTATTCCTTTGTTTGATTCTCAAAATCCTTGGTCAACATATTTATTTCTACCGAATAGGACGGTTTTTCTTCATCAGGGGGCTCTTTATCTAAATTTCTTTCATCAGACTTAAAGCCCGACTCTGGCAATTCAAACTCATTCCTGCAAAGCAAGAAATCCTCTATCTGTTTGTCCCCCTCAAAGACCTGCCAATGTTTCTCATTATCTGGCACCACTGGTCTATATTTTGTTTGAATAATGACCCGTTTATCACTAGGTATTCTCTGGTATGAACTAGCAGTGCAGGTTAATCTGTTTGTGATAATGTTCTGGTCCCTAGGGATAAACACAAGCTCGTATTCTACAAATGTTTTCAGCAGATCCATGTCATCATTTCTATATGCCCATAATCTAGGATGTTTTGCAGTGTACTCTCCATTTACTTGTTTGATGACTAACTCAGAGTCTCCATGTGCAACTATCCTTTGGGCTCTTAGTTTTTTCAATAGGTTCAATCCTAGGATGAGAGTCTGATACTCTGCAATGTTGTTTGTACATTTAAAATCTAGCTTGAAGGCATGACTATCATCATAATTTATTTCGGTATTATGCAACCATACTCCAGCCCCTGCATTCTTTATATTGTATGACCCGTCAAATTTCATTCTCCATAAGGGATTGTTTGCAGACTTATTATCATTTTCACCCCTGAAGCTGTATTCACCCTTATGTTGTATTATGGGGTCTGCACTATGCTGTGTAATGTTTTGTTCTTTAGGATTTGCATGGAGTTCAGAGTGATGAGTAATCTGTTGTTTACAGTCCTGGTTTTGTTCACTCTGGTTTTTTATTTCAGTACACTGTTCAATGGTTTCTCCTCGGCTTTCCTCAACATCTAGAGTTGCCATTATGTTAAGATCTGTGGGCTCTACTCTGTTGTCTAAATTTATGTTTTCTAGCTCTGGCTCATCTATAAGTTCAATGGTGTAAAGGATAAAAGAGTCCTACTCTGTATGGATAGAGTACAGAGGTGAATTTTCAGTTTTCTCAGGGCTTCTAACCATAAACTTCATGTGTGCCTCCCTATATAGTCTTCTAAGCTGGCTAAAGACAAGGATTGTGGCATATGTCATGTCCATCTGCATTGTACCTTGCAGCTTGGCACCCCATGACCTTGAAAACAACATGCCATACTTAGGAGGCACATCTGCCACTACCACATCCATTACCATGTAGTTGGCTAGGATTTGGGCCAAATTCACACAAAGATCTTTGATTAGGCCAAGGCACTTCACTCTTCTAGAGTCGAATGAATATAAATCCTTATAGGGTTTGGTTATCTCTAAGCCTAGCCTTTCCATTATCACTTTTGGCATAAGGTTGTGTGAAGCCCCAGATTCATGCATAATATTATGCAGGATTTTGTCATGGATATTGAGAATGACACAAAAGGGAGGAACTACCCCTTCCTGAAATTTTCCTTCTATTTTTGGACCAAACAAAAGAGCTGGTTGAGCATCATTTAGATTGACAGTATCACTTGTTTCTCCTGGTTGAGCATCATTTAGATTGACAGTATCACTTTTTTCTCCTAAGTTTAAAGCTTTCAAAATTTGATCTTTATATGCATCTTGGGTGGCCAACTCAGTGAGGGGAACTAAAATTTTGATTTTGGCTATCTCACTCTCCAAATTGAAAGGAGACTGACTCTTTGAAAGGTTCAATTCAGTTTTGTTGGTCACCATTTTATTGCCAGAATCAACTTGCTGATTCTCATTATGTACAATGTTTAAAGCTATTTTATCAGGAGCATTAGCTGCAATGCTAGTGCTACTAGTTTCTTGACTTGGTTTATCAGTAATTTGGATGTATTTTTCTTTGTTTTTTCCAGAACTTTCAGTTGTTGGTTTGTTACTTTCAGCAGTCACTTTAGGAGTCTTTTCAGGTCTCTTTTTAATGGTGATTTCATAGGATTTTGTTTTGGGAGTGTCTATTTTCTTCTTGCTTCTGAGATCATATTGTTCTCGGACCTGCATGATGGCATTTTCGAATCCCAACCTATAATCTTCATATTCTAACCCTTCCTCATCCCAATGTGAGTATGAGGTCTGATTTTCCTCTGTAGGAAAGGTGTGATCTTGATTATCTACTTCCACCATGTTTATGGTAGTCCCCTCTAATTCTTCTATTATTCCCTCATCCTCATCAAGGAAATTCTCTTGGAATGGAGGTATGACTTGTTGATCAGATTCTCTTTGCCTATTTGTGGAATTGTTTCTCCTAAAGTTTTGATTCTGGTTTCTGTTCTGATTATTGACTTGGAAAACCATTTTCTCCATCATTATTTCTATCCTCTCCATGTTTTTAGCTAGGCTATCATACTTGGAATTAGATGAAGAAGCTGCAGTGTCATCCCTATAGGTTACCTTCTTTTCAGCCCTCATTCTAGCTCTTTTTTCAATCAAGTTAGCTTCTACACTCACTGCTCCTTTTTGCATGTCTTCTAATGTGTCATAATCTCTCTCCCTAAGCTGGTAGGCCATGTCAGCATCAAATCCTTCAGGGTATTTCACTAAGGCCATTCCTTGGGGAGGTTTCATGTGAGGTGGAAGAGCATTTTAGACATTGTTAAATGTAGTAGAATAGTCATGGACACTCTCTCCCTGGTTTCTTTTGAGGTTCTTATATTGAAATAATATTTGGAGAGGATTGCTTTTGACTTCCCATTTGTTTATGAAGGTTTGATGTAAAGAGGGAAGATCATGGATGCTATTGGCAGGTAGGCCTTTAAACCACTTCTTCGCATCTCCTCCTAAACTCTAGGCAAAGATTCTCATTTTGACTGTCTCATCATCTATCTCCATATAGTGAAAGGCATCTTCCATCCTATCTACATGGTGTTGAGCTATGGTAGACTCTTTCCCAGTGAAATGTGGGATTTTAGACTGATAATCATTGGGTAAAGGCACTAGAGGTTGTGATAACATCAAGGGAGCATACCATGCTGCCATGATGGTGTTTCGTGGAGGTAAAGTTTGGCCTTGAGCAGTAGGTATATGAAAGATAGAAACGCTAGGACCAGTAGCAAACTCTTGAGCAGATCTAGGGTGAGAGAGGCCCAAGTTATGGATGAAATGAATATCAGGAGGTGTTGATGGAGGATTTTCTCTATCACCAATATATTGACCACTATGTGGTGGTGAACTTGGAGGCTCTAAGTCAGCCTGATCTATAGTACTGAAGGACTGTGTTCTTGGTAGATCACTTGGTAAATCTAAGTCAATTTGAGTGTCTAATAGAGCTGCAAAGTCTTCAAGTGTTGAATTAGCTCTATTAATGTGTTTGATAATAGTTGGATCCCTATGTGTATAAGGCTTCCTAAGAATACTCTCAGAGTTTTCAACTACCTTAGGTGGGTTTGGATTAGGATAAGCCCTGGTATGGATTGTTCTTGAAGCCAGTATGTTAGGCCTCAATGAAGAAAGTTAGCTAGGTATGACAGTCTTTAAGAGGAAAACTATCTTCAAACCATGAAGCTTAATCCTATGTGTTTCTTTTAATATGGATGATGTTGTAATGAAACTAGTCTCCCAGTGGAGTCTTATGAAAACAAAGATAATCAGTAGGCCTACTGATCACCAGTGGAGTTTTTTGGTCATTTAAGAATTGTGGAGTCGCCAGGTGGAATGGTTTAGAATGTTTTAACGAGATTTACTATTCACCATAGTGTTTAACTACCAAACTAACCAGAGATTTTGGATTTTTGAGGTCCTAAGGATGTATAATATGGGAAACACTCAGAAAGTTCCCCAGTGGAGTCGCCATTATGTTTTGGTTCCCATGATTTGGCAGGTTTGGCAATACCAAATGATGAGACAACATCAAACCACTTTGGGATCTCAGGATCTAGCCCTCCTGGATCCAGAGAGGGATATCTCTATAAAGGCAAATAAATATATATCTTTGAAGTTTGATTTAAGGTATTAGGCTAGTTACAGGGCACAAGGGTTATTGTTTTGTTTTGTTTTGTTGTTTGGTTGGGAAACATGAAAGAAGGGTTCAATTTAAGACAAAGGAATGAGCAAATAAGGACTTTAGGCAATGGGAATATAATTCAAAGAAAACTCAAGTCCATTTGGAAATGGGGTCATAAAAGGGTTTACTTGCAATTCAATATCCAAGGCTTTCAAATGGGCTACTCATCTAAAACAGAGGATCTCTAAAGATTATAGTATGGGATGAAATGATAAATAAATGAAGGTGAATGACAGGGAAACCTTCCAAGGTGACCACTTAGGAGCAGATCTAGGGACAGGGCATGCCTTAACCATCTATGATCATTCTCCCAATATGGCTAACTCTTCAAACAATGGAAAAAATTTAAGGTTTGACACAAAGTGAAGCCTAAGATCAGAGAAAGACTTTTAACCTTCTCTGCTTTTGATATTCAACTTAAGGGATATCAGAAAGGAAAAATGTTGGAAAATGACCCTAGTGATATAGAACCAGCTCTGAACCTCACAGTATCCCAATTCTTTCAGTTAAAACCAAACAAGAACATCCAAAAACAAACTCTAAATTCATACATCAGTAAGCAGGGAGAACCAACTGCTATACTGGTTAAGTTATCTTGAATTTGTTCTTAGATCACACAAATAGAAGAAAATATAAAAGATAAGAAGAGCAGGTAGCACTAGGGTACTTTGCAGTAGTTTATGCTAAGCTAGATTACTAATTCTTATCAGAGAAATGAAATATGATGAATAACAGAGGGAAAGCATTGACAAAGGTAGAACATATCACCATTGATTTAGATCAGGATCCAATGAAAATGCTTGCAATATTAAAGAGAAACACCAGTCACATACAACATTGTCCAGTAGCTTGATATCAACTAGAAATCATCTCCCAGCCTATTTTACAACTAATACACACAGAACTCTATCTCAGTGAAAGAACTTACAATCCATGGTTAACCAACATTTAAAATATATTTCTGAGGAGTTCTTATAGTTGAAAGAGTGGCTGTAGTGGTAGATAGAACTTTAAATGAAACATTAAAACAGAGGAAGAAGAGTGTTTGAGGCCCATTCTATTTTAATATCCTGTATTGACCTTCAGTACTCTTTGGGTGAATTAGTGGTCTTCGACAGGCGGAAAATAACTCCAAAGGTATGTTCTTGAAGTACTTTCTGGAAGTTGGTACTCTATTTGTACACTAGGACAAGTAAGGCAGATAAGTGACTTTCAGGCCTTCCATACTGTGTAACTAATTCTCTAGCAATCTTAGGACTTCTATCAGGGTGGTTATCTTCTCAGGAACTCGATGCAGAATAAAAAATACTATGGGAACTTGTCCTTTCTTGGGAAAGGAAATTCTGCTAATGTGAAACACTGATATGGCTTGTTTCATGTGCTTTAGGCCTTATTAGGCCTTTGGATCATTTTTAATGTCTTCAATCTGTATCTTCATCCTTTAAACATTGGATTAAAGCGTTTAATATTCAATAATGGCTTTAAATCCCTTTAAATTGTCACTGATACTCTTTTCCGCTTCACTACTATCTTGTCTCTGGATACACAGGTTTTAATGGAACATGGAAGGTTTGAAACAGAGTTTAACACTAATATTTTAATGTAAATATGCTTTAAAACTTTCTCAGGTGTCTTCCCTCCAGTCTTCGGTTCTGAAAAATTGGCATTCTGCACCCTGTATTACTCTGTCTGTGATAGTGAGACGAAGTGAAATTTACAATCTGTAACCCTGAAAAAAGACGATAAACATGTTAAGAAATCAATGGGGGTGGAGGAGGATTGCTCTCGAGGGCTGAGGAAACGATGTCGTAGCAATGGAAATGGTGGATGCAGGTGAAGGAGCGAGTAAAAATCATGGCAGAATGGAAGAAAACTAGCCTGATGGAGGTCTGGTGTGAGGACATTTCTGGATCGTTGGATTAGATCAGACAATGGTGATCTATGGTCGAGATTTACGGGTGGGGTCATTTTAGAAGTTCAGGCAAAAGAAAATGACTTTTAGTGTAAAACACGAAAGTTTAACGTTTGGATGAATTACACAGGAGAAATGTTAAAATGAATGGAATCGGAGGCTTTTGGTGGTGGGACCGGAAGGGCGGAGGGCGATTGAACGTGGACCGTTGGATCTCTGGAGGAGATCAACGGTGGAAATCTTCTAGTGAAACTATTTGGAAGCTTCGATGAAAGAACTAATGGATGGAGATGCGATATAATATGAACCGTAAGATCAAACCATCAACGGCCAAGATTAAAAGAAAAATTATATCGGGGAGGGGTGTTTTTGGTGAGAAAACAGCTGGTTTCATGCGGCTTCAAGGTGTTATCAAAATTTTGCCAAAAAAATGCAATATGCTTCGCTGCCTGACATGTGTCATCCCCAAAACCGCTTTCATCACGTAATTCTGAAACGTCAACTGTCAGGCACTGAAAAAATGTGATATGCACCTCAGCCATTAGATGCAGGACAAGGAGATCTGACGGTGCAGAATAGTGCATGATATGGAAAGATGCGCGATCGGTAAGGTGGGGTAAAGTTGGAAGTGGTTTTAATGTGGACCGTCGAATCTATGGAATGAACAGCTAAGATATAAAAGAGAAAGTGGAGGCAAAGGGGCAGGTGAATAGGCAGGGAGAAGCAGAGCCATTGGATCTCTCGGGACGAACGGCTGCGATCTAATTGCATTAGAGAAAGGTAGGGGGCCAAAACTCCAAGTTTCGATGTTACGATTACATGCATACTGTCAGATCAAAGGGGACATAGATTGTCGATATTTGATCAGAGATCTCCAATCGAAGGAAACACGGTGGCACTTAAAACTTCTTGCGATTGGCAGTTATGCGAGTTAGTGCAGGCCGTCGAATCTGTATGGACGATCAAAGGTGGAGATTCAATCGGAGATCACCAATCGGAGGAGACAAGGTGGTGCTTATGACTTCTTGCGATTGGAAATTATGTGAGTCAGCGCAGGCCGTCAGATCATCAAAGAGATCAACAGTGGAGATTGCGGTGGAGGCCAATACAACAAATATTTCTCGCATCGGAAAATTACAAGAAACAAAGGAAAAGGCACACACGGAAAGCTCTGATTGCAATTAGTGCCTGGGGCTTTAACACCTGGTCTTGGGCACGGGTCATATGTGGAGAAGGGGTTAAGGGCTTAGCCAAAAGGGGCTTATGGCCTCAAATGAAAAAGGGGTTTTTTAAGCCAAAATCAATGTTTTTCAAGGAATTTGTTGACTTTCGGTAAAGGGGAAAAGGGGGTTTTAAGCCTGTAAAAGGGATTTTTAGTGGCTCAAAGGATTTTGGAGGCTTTTTATAGGGGAAAAGGGGTGTTTAAAATATGAATGGAGGCTTAATTAAAATGAAGGGAAATGAGTAAAAATGGGCAATTACAGGGCCTTTTGAAGCATTCTTTTTCACAAAACAGCAGGGATTTTTTTAGTGGAAATAGTGGTGAAGGTCCCTTTAAAGGAAAAAGACACATAGAGGCTTCAAGGATGAAATATTTTCAAGGGAAATTTTTCTGTTGAAGGCTCAGAAACATTTTAGCCACATGTTTGCTATGTCAAAAATTTATAGTTGGCTAACACTTTCATCATTGCTTTGACCTTCATCACTACCATCAATCTTATCTTGGCTTTCTTCTTTACCGAGGTTTTCTATTTGCTCATTTTTTTGCATTATCACTTTGAGTTTCTTGATCATCTACAAACTGATTAGTGTCATGACAGTATTGACAGCTGTCAAGACTGTCATGCACATTTCCTTGGCTGCCTTGTGCATCATGTTGAATGTCTTATTCATCCTGCTGCTGATCTGTTTGTTCATCATGCTCATTGCCTCGTGTTTTATCATTGTTTTCCCCATCTATTCCCATATCCTCTGCCTGTTCTTCATTTATTTTAGTGTTTTCTTCACTAAATTCTTCTCCCTCACCCTGATCTCCATGTGATTCTTGATGTTCACTTCCTGCTTCACTTGATGCATCAAGAGAAGGAGAGGAAGGGATGTGTGCCTATGGTGAGGGTACTTGTGTAGATGAGGAAGGAATAATTGTTTGATGAGGATGTTGTGGGTTTGAAAAGAACTCATTGGTTAGGAAAGCATGCCAAGGCACACCTTGTTGTTCTAGCTGATGTTCAACCACCATCTTGATCAAGGAATGGTGGAACAAGCTAGACATTTGTTGGGGAAAACTCCTCCTTTGACCAATAGAACACATTTTCATAATACTCCTATAGAGATAGTAGGGTAGGTCAAGTGCCTTAACCCCTGTAAAATGCATAAGGAGTCTAAGAGGATAGGTATAGACCCTGGACTATCTCCCCTCACAGGTGAAGTACCTCATGATATTCAACATCAAAGGTGCATGCCTTTGTTTGAGTTGTGAGAAAGGAAAAACAGTGATACTGCCCTATCTATACCTCTTTTTGAGAAATGGAAAAAAAAAATCTCTTTCTAGCTTACCATTCTTGAACCATTTCTCACCCACTGAAGGGATACTGGTGGGCTCAGATATGGACATTTCTGAAGTCTCAAATTTTATCCCTGCAAGGTCTGAATGTTTGTTTTGAAAATTAAGGATGCAGAGCATTTTAAGCTCAGGATTGCTCTTCACCTGCTTGATCCTCTCACAGAACTGAAAATGCCTTGTGTTTTGGAAGCATGACAAGATCCTAGGAGAGGATATGATACCCACTGTACTCTAGGGTTTCAACCTCTTAATTTTTCCTCCCTTGTGCTTTGATTTTTAAGGTCTTTGATTTCCTTGACTACCACTACTGTTTTCCATCTCTGACATGGTGGTGGGGGACACTGATTTGGAAATTTGAGGCTTTTTAGTGGAAGAAAAAAGTGAGGAATGAAATTGAGTTCAATTTTAGCTAGGTGATGAATTTTTGAGGTTTTGAGTGATTTTTACAGCTTGAGGAGTTTAATCACAAATATAGTAACAACGTTAATTTCCTCCTATACTTTCTGCTATCAAATTTAGTTTCAGGAGTGCAAATTTTCTCTTTGATTTTGACATAGGGTTTCACCCTCCTAGGGTTTTTAACTTCACCACTAAAAACAAGTTGCTTTTACAAATTTGATTTGGGGAATCAAAGAGGAAAGTCACTTACCACTTTCCTAAATTTTCTTCAGTCTTGGAGGCACCTTTGAAGGATAAATTCATGCATTAGGGTCCTTCTGAGACCTTTGGCACCTCTTTGAACTTTGCGTAGCGCCCCTGTTCTGGGCGAGTCGGCCTGTCTGTTTGTCCAGTGCCGACGAGGCTGAACGATGTTTTGCACAGCGCCAGGTGATCTGCACACTGTCTGGGCGAGTCGGGCCATCTGTTTGCGTAGCACCCAGAAGAATGGGTGGCCTTTTTGCGTAGCGCCCAGAGGAATGGGCAGCCTTTTTGCACAGCGCCCTGAGCAATGGGCGACCTCTGCACATCAGTCGAGCGGCTGGGCGACCTGTTTACGTAGCGTCGAGGTAGAAGGAATTGTAGTTTGTGCAAAAGGCATAGATTTCAGGTCTTCGGGTGGGTAGGGCCTACGTTTTCACATCGCCCGAACTTTGTGCAGTGCCAAAGACAACTTTGTGTAGCACCGTGCAAAAACAAATGGGGAGGATGGCAGTTTGCATAGCGCCGACTCCTCTTTTGCGTAGCGCCTGATAATTTCGCCCATAAATGGCCCAGAAACCTTGGTTTCTCTCTTTGGATTTTTTTTCTCTCCTTGGCAAGTGCGGGAAATGAACAAATTTAGAAATTCAAAAATCATTTATGCTTTTGAGAAAAATTAAATCAAACCATAAAACCCACTTTTGTAATGTCTAGGTCCCTTTTCATTTGTCCCATAACCTTTATCTTTTGGAGGGTTTTGAGAAACTTCCTCAAGGCACTTTTCTCTTCTGGTGGTGTTGATGTGTTGATGTCCTTTTACCCTTATTCATTTTGATCACTTGGGTACTATGAAATTAGTTATGAGCATGCTTTAGTAAAAAAAAAATGCTCTTAACCTTCTTTGGCATTCTTTAACTGCTGGTGACCTACAAACTATTTCCTCATTTTTTCTTCTATTTTTAAGGTAGTAATAGTCTCATTTACCCATAGCGAACAAATCATATTGTGACATGGACTTGACTTTGGTACTTTCAGAGTTTCAACCCTATTCTTTTTTTCTTTTGTTTACCTTGATGACCTATGTTTTGCATTTTGCGAATTTAGCCTTTTTAAACTGATATTCTTTTCCATTCCTTCTTCAGTGTTGGTGAAACATTGTTGTTCTTGGAAAACCCTACAGAGGTGATTTGGGAATCTCTGGTGGCCATCTGCTGTAATGAAGGAGGCTCTATCATCCCTTGATTGTTTTATCATTTCTCTCCAAATTCATGGTTTTGAGAGCTTTTCAACCTTAGCATTTATTCCTTATTTTGGCCAACAACGTTTGCTATCCCTGACCTCTCAAAAACCATACTTGCTATTGTCCTTTTTCTACTGATGATCTTCCTATGATGATTTTCCCCCTCTTTTTCCTTACCTCATATCTAATATGTTGGCCCTTTTGGTTTTCCTGGCAGGAAAGTGAGCAAGGGGTAGTTGTCCCCTTACCAGAATTATGCTTCATATTGAAGACCTTCCTTAAAGGATCTCTTTTTTAGTTTTGGACCAAGTTACTTGTCTATGTCCCCTTTTTTGAAAGCAGTTTCCTTGTAGGTATAAAACAGAGATTTGAAGGATACCAAATCTGTTAGGTCCCTATATCACTAGTATAGTCCCTTATTATTGTTAGTGTAACCTCCTTATTTTTATTATTGTACCCTTGTATACCCCATTTTGTTATTATTGTGCCCTTAAATTATTATTGTTAGGTCGGCTAGGATTACATTGTGGTCCACTAGGATTACATTATGGCCCCATGGACTCCTATATATAGAAAGGAGGTTTTGTAAATTGTATCATCAAAGAATTGTTCATTTATGTAATGTATTGGAGGTTTCCCCCTCGAAGTGGCTCATTTATAAGGCGTTTATATCTCTTTTCTTCTCTTTTTGGAGCTAGTTACACAACATTTGGTATCAGAGCTTTGGATTCTAGGGTTTCGTTGCTCCAAACAGGTCATCGTGGAATTTTCGCTATAACTTTTTTTCTACGAAGTTTCAGAAGCTGAAATTTTTAGGGTGTGAAGCTGAAATCCTGAGGCAGATTGTCTAAAAATGTCAGAGCTTGGTTCGCAATATTTTCAGAGATATCATCTGTGGAAGTTAGGTATTTTTTCAAGCTCCTAAACAGGTCATCATGGAATTTTCGCTATAAATGTTTTTCTACGAAGGTTCAGAAACTGAAATTTGTATGGTGCAAAGCTAAAATCCTGAGGAAATTCATAAAAAAAATTCAGAGCTTGGTTCACAATATTTTTGGAGATATGATCCGTGGAAGGTAATGCTTTTTCAGGCTCCTGAATTTTATCTCAAAGAGGTGATTGTGGGAAAATTTTAATAAATCTCTTTCTGGGCAGTGGATTTGAGTGCCGTTAACAATGGTCACAAGTACACGGACTGTAGTTTCTTGGCTATCAATTTCAGAGACAAAGAACGAAATAGTGACACGTGGCAAGTTCTGCAAGTTTTCTCTACTGAACTAGTCCAGAATTAGGTCATTGTGGGAGATTGGACACAACTTTGTCTTGGGGAATCCAAATTAGATCAAACCTGTGGCATTTGAAAGAAGCTTTAGAGGGCTATTATAGGGCTGAATTTCAGATATTGAAGATTTTCAATTACAGAGATAATTCAATTTCAATATCGAGCTCCTCAAAGCAAGTAAAAGGTATCAATATTGGATTCTAAAATGGCCCCTAAGAAGAATTCAACACCCATTAAGCCTTCAGAAGGCTCTACCATGACTCATGAAGATGAAGAATTGCAACATGATCTATCAAAATTACAAGAGCAAGTGCAACAAATTTCACTCTCGCAAAGAGCAACAAAAAATGACATGGAATTTTTGAAGAAAGGCGTGGAAGTGAAGATGGACGGTTTAAAGAAAGGCATGGAAGCTAAGATGGATGGTGTGGAAGTGAAGATGGAAGGTTTGAAGAAAGGCGTGGAAGCTAAGATGGATGGTGTGCAAGATAAGATGGATGGCCTGAAAGCTAAGATGGATGGCGTGGAAGCCAAGATGGATGGCATGGAGGCTGGCATGGAATCTAAGATGGATGACATGGAAGCTAAGATCGATGAGAAAATGGAAAACATGAAGAATTTTCTAAAAGAAAACATGGAAGGTTTGACAAAGTTGATACAAGAAAGGTTTCCTAATGGTGAAAAGATAGTAGAAGAACCTCATGATGAGAACAAAATAAATGTTAATTGTGATTTCATAAACTCTAATGTTGGCGGGAAGAACCACCATATTCCAAAGATGGATATGAGGAAGTTTTATGGAAAGGATCCTGTAACATGGATACTACGGATGGAGCAATATTTTGATCTCCATAACGTGCAAAACACACAAAAGGTACGCATTGCAACTTTACATTTAGAACAAAATACATTTGTATGGTATCAATGGCTTTGCTCCCGTAAAAAAATTGTCACTTGGTCAATTTTTACGGAGAAAATGATAGCACATTATGAGGATACAAAGAGCAACACCTTCTTTAGCCAATTGATAAATCTCAAACAAAAGGGTTTAGTGGGGCGGCACATTGAGGACTTCCAAAAATTGAATATAAGGGTAACTGATATTCCAGAGGAACACAGGATTGATCTCTTCATAGGCACTCTAAAGGATAACATCCAACATGAAGTTCGTGTTTTGGAACCTGATTCATTGGAGAAGGCATTCAGGTTGGCAAGAAAATTTGAATGTAAATTATGGCGACAAGGAAGCCTACCACTCAATTCTATAAAGAAGGAAGTGTTGCTACGCCTAGATTTCCACAACCTACAAGGTTGACACCACAACAATTGGAAGAAAAAGAGAAAAAGGGCTTTGCTACAGTTGTGATAGCAAATACACCAAAGCTCATAAGTGTGATGAAAAGAAATTCGTTTACATAGATTGTGAAGAAGAAGAAGAAAATGAACAAGAAGAGGATACACACCAGGAACCAGCCATAGAAGAGGAAGAAATGAATCTGACCATATCATGTAATGCACTGGCAGGAATTACCACTCCTCAAACTCTCAAGATAGCAGGACAGATCAAGAAGAAAAGGTAATAGTGTTGATTGATTCAGGTAGCACCCATAATTTTATTCATTGTAAGGTAGCGAAGGAATTAAATTGTTTCCTATACCCAACACCAGAATGTCAAGTGATGGTTGCAAATGGAGGAACTATAAATTGCTCTGGAAAATGCCATAATATCAAGCTAACCATGGGGGAATATGTATTTACTAGTCCAATGCTTTCCATTCCTATGGGAGGTGCTGATGTTGTACTAGGATTACAATGGTTACAATCTTTGGGGACGGTAGCTTTTAATTTTGAAGAACTTTTCTTGAAATTTTTTTCAGAAGGAAAGGAAGTCGAATTACGGGGTATTGAAGGGAAGCCAGGAAGGATAATAAGCTCTAATGTCATGACAAAGCTTCTAAAGAAAGAACAATGAGGCGTAATTTCACAATTATGCTCTCTAGAAGTTCCGACATCAAAATCATCTATTTCTGCAGATCTCCAACAAGTCTTGGACAATCATTCCAAGGGGTTTGAAACTCCCAAAGGACTCCCACCTATTTTTGATCATGATAATGCTATTCATTTGATTCCAGGAAGTGTTCCTCCAAACATCAGGCCTTATAGATATCCCTACTTCCAAAAGAGCGAAATTGAACGTATGATTGCAGAAATGTTAGAGGCGGGTATAATTCAACCTAGTCAAAGTTCTTTCTCTGCTCCTGTAGTATTGGTACACAAGGATGGATCATGGCGAATGTGTCCGGATTATAGGGAGCTCAATAATCTCACCATTAAAGACAAATTTCCCATTCCTGTGATTGATGAATTATTGGATGAATTACATGGAGCAATTTATTTTACCAAGTTGGATCTTCGTTCAGGATATCATCAAATTAGAATGAAGACCGAAGATATTCCAAAAACAGCATTTCGAACTCATGAGGGTCATTATGAATTTTTGGTCATGACTTTTGGCCTTACCAATGCACCTTCTACATTTCAAGGGTTGATGAATTCCATTTTCAAACCCTTCCTTAGAAAATTTGTGCTAGTATTTTTTGATGATATACTAATCTACAGCGGGTCTTGGAAGGATCATGTTGAACATGTTGACAGGGTGCTCAAACTATTGCAGGAGAAACAATTATATGCAAAAAAATCCAAATGTTTCTTTTGAGTACAAGAGGTGGAATATCTGGGTCATATTGTATCTCACGAGGGTGTTAAAGTAGACCCTAACAAAATTAAAGCCATTAAGGAATGGAAAGTCCCCACAACCATAAAGAAGTTGCGAGGATTTCTTGGGTTGACAGGGTATTATCGCAAGTTTGTTAAGAATTATGGGAGAATAGCGGCACCTATAATAACATTATTGAAGAAAGATGCATTTTCATGGACTCCTGAAGCAACTAAGGCCTTTGAACGTCTTAAAGAGGCAATGTGCCTAGCACCGGTCTTAGCTACGCCAGACTTCACGAAAACCTTTATTGTGGAATATGATGCCTCAGGAAATGGAATTGGTGCGGTTTTAATGCAAGAAGGAAGACCCATTGCTTTTGAAAGTCGTTCAATCAAAGGAAAGTATTTACAGAAACCTATTTATGAGAAGGAAATGTTATCAATACTGCATGCACTAAAGAAATGGCGAACTTACCTAATGGGAAGACACTTCAAGGTAAAAACTGATCATGATAGTCTTAAACACTTTTTGGAACAAAGACTATCGTCAGAAGAATAGCAAAAATGGGTCACAAAGATGTTGGGTTATGACTTTGAAATAATCTACAAAAAAGGAAAGCTGAATGTTGTTGCAGATGCACTCTCAAGAAAGAATGAAGAGGTGGAAGCATTGCTTTGTGCCATTTCTATTATCCAACCAGATTGGATAACTGAAGCAAGAGATGAATGGAATAAGGACAAAGATGTATGGACACTCATCCAAAAGTTGCAGCAAGATCCTAGTACATCTGATACATTTAGTTGGAAAAATGATTCCTTATGGTACAAAGATCGCTTATATCTTTGTAAGAATTCCCATCTAAAAAAAAAGATTCTTCTAGAATTGCACACTTCTCCTTTAGGAGGACACTCAGGATTTTTAAAAACTTACCACAGGGTGAAGAAAGAATTTTTTTGGGATGGCCTTAAATCTGATATTCAAAAGTTTGTGGCAGAATGTTTGGTTTGCCAGCAGAATAAAGTGGAAACAATTAAGACCCTGGGACTTCTACAACCTTTATCCATTCCAAGTCAACGTTGGGAGGAGATTTCAATGGATTTTATCAGAGGTTTACCTAAGTCTGAAGGAAAGAGTGTCATCATGGTGGTAGTTGATAGACTTACCAAGTATGCACACTTTTGTGCATTATCTCATCCATTTAAAGCAAGTACAGTTGCTACTACATTTATGGATCGAATTCAAAAGCTACATCGAAGCCCAAGGGTTATTGTGAGCGACAGAGATCCCATTTTTACTGGAAATTTTTGGACGGAGTTATTTTCTTGTTTGGGTACTCAATTAGCTCATAGCCCATCTTATCATCCTCAATCTGATGGTCAAACTGAGATAGTAAATAAATGTTTGGAAGGATATCTTCGTTGTTTTGTATCTGATAAACAAACACAATGGGTCAAGTGGTTACCTCTTGCTGAATGGTGGTATAACACTTCCTTCCATACCGCAGCAAAAATGACCCCATTTATGGCACTTTATGGATATCATCCACCATCCATCACATCATATTTAAGAGAAAATTCGAAGGTTCAAGCAGTGGAAGATCACATCGAGCATCAAGAAGAAGTTCTCCAACTCTTAAAGGATAACCTGAATTTGGCACAAAATCGAATGAAACAACAGGCAGATCAACATCGCAGCGAGAGAAGTTTTGATGTAGTAGATTGGGTATTTTTACGGCTACAACCATATAAACAAATGTCCCTCAAGCAAGCTAAGAAGGATAATAAATTATCACCAAAGTACTCTGGTCCTTACAAGGTGTTGCAAAATATTGGTTCTATGGCATACAAATTGGAGCTTCTTGCTTCTTCGCGAGTACATCCAGTTTTCAATGTTTCATGCTTAAAAAGGTTATAGGTGAAAATCTTCCAGTTCAAACAATATTGCTAGAACTTGATGAGGAAGGAAAAATCATATTGGAACCTGAAGCAGTCATGGAAACAAGAACTCGACAACTATAGAATCGATCAATTTTAGAGTATCTCATCAAGTGGAAGAACTTACCCACTGAAGATTCTACATGGGAGGATGAGAATTTTATACAGAAGCACCCGGAGCTACTCAAGTGTTCAGGACAACACTTTCTTGAAGGATAGGGGCATGTTAGGTCCCTATATCACTAGTATAGTCCCTTATTATTGTTAGTGTAACCCCCTTATTGTTATTATTGTACCCTTGTAAACCCCATTTTGTTATTATTGTGCCCTTCAATTATTATTGTCAGGTCGGCTAGGATTACATTGTGGTCCACTAGGATTACATTATGGCCCCATGGACTCCTATATATAGAAAGGAGGTTTTGTAAATTGTATCATCCAAGAATTGTTCATTTATGTAATGTATTGGAGGTTGTCCCCTTGAAGTGGCTCATTTCTAAGGCGTTTATATCTCTTTTCTTCTTTTTTTGGATCTGGTTACACAACAAAATCCACCTTAAGACTCATGAAAAACTAGGTGTCCTAGTGGAGGCTCTCTGGGATTTGGATTTTGGACTGAAACTTAGACTTCAGGATCACCAAGTGTAAGATAGTATTCATGATAAGCTTAGTGTATTGAGGATCCAAAATCCCACATACCTGTCTATCCAAAGGGTCTAGAGAGACAATTTGAGACCATCAGTGCTTGAGAGTATCATGGGAGGCATAAAAAAGCTATTTGATTGGTAGGCTTAGGTGGTAGTGGGAAATTTTTAGGAAAAATAAAACAGAGGATTTGGGCCAAAGGTCACAGAATGGGTGATACAAGCATCTAATAGGTTTTCTGGGATTAGTAAGAAAATCTAGACATTATGGAGTGATGAGATAGTGAAAAATTATCTAGAGGATAATGAAGGCAGTGATATTTCTAGAACTAACAATGCTTATGAACCTTGTTTCTAGAAATCTCAGGATAGTATTTTAGTCATCATCAAGGAAAAAAAAAATTCTTGATGACTAACGCGTTGGTTCTAAATGCTCAAATCTGACCAAAGTGAAAGAGAGGGATGCCTAACAAATTCCCTAAATCACAATCCTCATGCTTTCTAGTTTTTTATTGTACAAAAATAATTTTTTGTGTATCTTGTTCAAATAGCCTCAACATGGAAAATCGGATTTCTTCATCTAGTTTAGTCATGTTTTCAATGTCATGTTAGTAGGATAGAGAAAGAAAAATTTGTCAAACAAATTAATCTTCACAAGATGTTTAGACTATGTAGAAAATAAGAGCGTTGATTAGCCTAATCCGAACTCTTGGGAGTGATAAGGGTACAAGTAGATATTTTTTTATGCTATCAAAGGAAAATAATGTCAAGGGGTTTTTCTATTCCAAGTGAACCCAAAAGAAGAAAATGTTAGGCAAGGTATGGTGGGTAGGTAGAAATGAGGTTGAAGCGAAACATTTCTTTTCTCGATTTTTGAGATCATATCTCCAAGAAAAAATCAAAGATGAAGAAAAGGTATTCGCAAAGTGCAAGTAAGAGCAATGGTCTTCAAAAATTAGAGATTTGAACTCTAAGTGTTTCTGGACACCTCCTTAAAAGGAGCTTCCCTACCCAAGTGGAGCCATCGTTAGTCATCAAGTAATTTTTACTATTTGTATATGACTAAATATTGGTTCTAGATTTCTAAAAACAAGATTCCTGAATATTTTGAGTTTTAGAAATCTCATCGCCTTCATTATCCTTATACCAAATTTTTCAACTACTCTAACATTTTTCCATTCCATGGTCACCCCCAGCTAGTCCTAAAAAACTTCTTATGGGCGTGTGTTACCCATCTCCATCCTTTTTCCCAGCATATAACCTCAACAATCTATTTTTTCCCTCGTCTATTACTCACTGTCTCATCTAGGGTTTACCAATCAGCCTTATTCCTTCCCATGTTCACCAAGTTCCCTCAAGCATTGATGGTATCAAAACTATCTCTTGTAGGCTCTTTAGATAAATCAAGTAAATTGGATTTTGGATATTCAATACACCACTTTGTCAATACTCTGTCTTCACACTTTTAGAAGACTCCAAGCCAATTTTCGCTCGAAAGATGCTAGTCAAAGGATCCTCCCACTAGGTCATTAGGGTTTCATAGGGGTTAGGGTCTTCTATTGGGTGTTTAAAGCAACGCATTTTCGTATGCTAGAAGTTGGCTCAAATATAAAATAAGATCAACATATGGTTGTACAAGAAAGATCGAGAAAATATCCCAAGGAGGACTACTTTATCAAGTTCAAGTCCTTCAGAGGTAAAATGTGAAATTTGACACTCTGTACAGAGTGTTAAAAAGAATATCGCCAGAAAGTTGGTAAGGTAAAAGGCTTTGCTCCTCACTAAAGACATTCACAACAAAGAGAGAGGAAGCGAGTTTGTGTTCAAGAAGAATTAGGGTTTCTGCTTCGATTAGGGCTAGTAGTGTGCAAGTAGGGATCCAAGAGCGAAAAATCACATGAAGGAGGCACACCGATAAAACCAAACATGAAGAGAAAGTTTTTTTCTGAAATTATAGATGAAATAGGGAAAAAGGTGAGGTGAATTGGACATAAATGAATGGAATTGAAAGCGCTATAGAGAACTTAGAAGAAAACAACGATAGCTTGTTCTCAAGCATTCTGAACACCTAGGGTTTTGGGAAGATGATCAAAGAAGGTGAAAACGGTAATTTTTTGAGTCCATAATGACAGTACAAGAAAGATTCAGAGGATGCCACTGTGATAATATCCCGGAATCTCGTGAAGATGATTTTGCCATGCATAAATGATTAAAATATGAGGTTAGGTTTCAAGGTGGAAGAAAGGACAACTTTTTAGGGAGTCGATGCTATTCCAAGATGAATAGATCTAACCATCACACTAAAAGAAGGGAAAAATTCATGTCTCCGGCAAGTTACCACCAAAGAGGAGAAAGGTAAACCCGAAGTGTTTTGATGGCACTTGCAAAACGAAGTGGCCAAAGAAGGTAAAAGTTATTTTCTTAAATTCCATAATGCATGTCGAAGGAGTGTTGTGAAGATGTTGCCTTGTGTTTTTAGTCCCATAGGTTTCAAAAAGCAAACATATCAAGCCCCCAAGATTAAATAAGGTCAAGTTCATCATCTAATCACCCTGCAGTAAGAAAAACAAAGTGTGAATAGGTCGTAAGAAGAGGTAAAGGCTGAGTCGAAATACATAATGGAAGCAATGGAGGATCAACTTCATCCTTTGAAGTCACCCCGTAAAACCAAAGATGACAAATATTTGGTAATAAAAGCAAAAGCGTGAGCCTAAGTTAGTATTCCGGTCACTGTAGCATAAGGTCAAAGGAACATTAGTAAAAAGAGTGACAAAGGCTCAAAAAATTAGAAAGAGGGTTTTGTAAGGATAAATTTTAACCTTTTCAAGCCTATAAAAGGTCCTCTCAACCCTTTAGACAACTCATTATTCACTTGCAAGGATCAAGAATGGTCCAAGGAGAAAAAAATGTGAAATTTCTAAGGCAAACCGGCAATTTTACCCGGTCTGCGTGTTCGGGGACCGTGCTGCGCACCCTGAAGTCGTGCGATATGTGCCGGAGGTTTTCCCCCATGCAAATTTACTTTCACATCTCTGCACGCCCTGGGAGGTATGTGTTACATGTTTACCTGACAGACCCAACAAGCCCTGTGAGAAAGACTGCGGCGATGCGCGCACGACACACAACCACACGTTCAACCCGACCCAAGAACTCATTCACAAGACACCGCACGTTTGGCCGACACCCGACTCACCCATGACTTGGGTGCTACGTGATTGGGTCATGAGGGCTCCACACCCTATAGGCACTCAAATTATTTCAAAAACCCTCCAAATCTCTTCTGGGTGTCCTCCTAGCACAATGAGAGAGGTAAGTGGATGCCTTATTTCATATCAAAGCATATTTTTATGGTTTGAAGCTAAGATAAACTGAAAACCCTAAGGTGAAAACCTAATTTCATGATAAAAATACCATTGTTTAAAGACACTCCTCCCATTTGCATCACTTGAGAACACGAAGAGAGTTGCCTTGTTGAAATATTGCTCATTTATCTGAGGGTTGTGCCCTCACCCTCTCCATCCACTCATAAACTGCGACCCTTACACCACAAGAAGATTGACAAAACTCATTTCCTTCATTCATATCCATTTGCCATAAGTACAAGGTGTGGTAAAGAAAAGCTTTCCAAAAATTAGCGAGAGGAGGTCACCAAGTTTTTTCAAGCTTCCATATAGCCTGCTATACTTACACCTTCACTCATTCCTCTCACTCACTTGTAAAAGGTTGCCTTTTACCACCATTCCATCACCTCTTCCACATCCATTTCATAAGCAAGAGCTAGGGTTTTTCAAGGGAAGAATTGTCAAAATATGAAGGGAGGGTGACATTGATAGTGGTGAGGAAGGCCAAGTGCGCAAGGAGGCATCAACACGGAGGTGGGAGGATTAACAGGGTTTGAACCACTAAACAAAATGGAGCTTAATGCATCTCCCCTAACTATCTCATGCTTCCAAAATGTAGTGCGCTATCAATTTTGTGAGAAAGTACAACGAGGGCGAATCACCCCAAGCTAACTAGGCTCTTCATCCTTAACCTACATGAGAAACAAGTCAATCTATGTAGGGGTAAAATTTGGGTTTTCATCGAGATGCCATTTCTAATGCGGCATCTAGGATACCTATTGTTGGTGAAAAGGGGTTCAACAGGCCAATTTAGACATAAGCCACTATGAGACATTCCTTAAACCCAGATAAAAAGACTACAATAAATCCATTTTTCCTTTTTCACATTTGCTTGAGAGGTATGCACCCATGATCAGGGTCATCAAGAAATATTTTACATGTTTGGGAAGGTACTCAAGGTTTTATTCCTACCACATCAAGTTGCTCATGCACTTTACTAAGGTTAGGATGCTGCACCTAACTTACTACCTCTACAGAAACATTGACAAGATGTCCTATATTGTCCAAAAGAGAGACCATCCATAGCAAATGCAGAGCCTCTTTCACCACTCTCTCATCAAAATGGTTGTGATGCATCAATTGTAGCAAAAGGGTATTCCATGGGAGTTTTTCATTGCCCATGAATTGTTCACGAACCCGCAAACCCATCCTCATCAAAACATGCCCTCATCATTTCATCCTCCTATCCTTACTCCTCCATCATCTCCTGCTGATCATGTTTCACCACCTACACATATACCTTCACCTCAAGACAACCCTCCTTTCTCACCCTCTCCCAATGCATCAGACAATGAGGGAAGTGACAATGAGTAATAAAGTGACCATGAAGGAGAGGGTAATGATCAATCAAGTAGTGAAGTAGAAGCAAATGAAGAGGCAGAGGTCAGTGATGAGAGACGGCAACAAAACTAAAAGTCACCTGAAGGAGAGCAGGTCTACTGTAATCGCGGCTCTGTCACCATTTCCACAATTTGCTTATTTCACCTCCACATGGTCTTCTTCCTTTTCTTGGGATTTTATTTATCAAATTCGAAGAATTTGATAAACAAAAATTATTACCAGTCTTTGAAAATTAAATTATGTCTCCGAACTTTGTATAAATGTCCAACGCTTTTATCAAATGAATTTATAATAAACCTTTGGCTCCGGCCCCACCTCTATGATCAATAGCCAATCAAATGCACGCACAATACCTCGATTATCATCTGCGCATCTTTATCAAATGATCACCGTCCGATGGCTCCTTCCCAGATCAACGGTGGTCCATGATATCGCTTGACATCCTTATACGAACTTTAACGTCCGATGGCGTGCAGCAACGACAGTATTTTGTGGGTCCACCTCGCCACGTGTCGAACACTATATGAAATTGCTCCCCAACCAGGAAATACCGCTTATCCCCAAAAGATGGTGCGATATGGGAAAAATGGCTTTGTAAACTCGCTCGCGGTTTCAAAACAGTGATTGACCAAGGTTATGTCAGGGTTGTGTTATCCTTCGTATGGTTTAACTCAGGTTCGCAACTCGGGTTTATTTCAATGGAGTTGGTCCGATACTTCGGAGTGGAATTTCATAGTAATACAGACAAAGGACGACATTGGAATTTAATTCACAGAGTTTATCCAAACCATTCAGGGGAACCTATAGACAGAGAAATGTGGAATTATACAACCACCACACTCAACGATTCCACACAGAGCCAGTGTACAATCGCCTCACAATTAAACAATTTCTTCACGGATAAGGAGTCGAGACAATTTGATGGCCAATGAGAATTGAAATAATTTAACTGGAAACAATTGTTAACACACAGAGTTTTTATTGCAGAAATCTCCCTTTCTTTCTCCCTTCTTCCTCCTTCAATACATCCGAGGGATACAATTTATATACATTAAAATGCGTCTCTTCGGTTCCTCTGTGAGGACCGTTTAGAAAATCAAAAGCCTAATTATAATTATTCAACTAACTGAAACATGACAGATGGACTAACTGAACTATTCGACTTCTACAACTCTAACTACTCTAAATGATATAGTCAGCTGAGGTATTGACACCTAGCAGTTACAATTCAAATGTTTTCTAACCCTCCTAGCCACAACATGTGGACAAAACCTCCTACATTGCTGGCTAGTGTCTAATGCCCCTGAATCAGAATCCCGAGGGCAATTTTATTCATGGGCTCCTGTCCATGAGCTCTTCCACTGATCTGCCTATCTTCTGCAACATTCCTTCAGTCATCCAAGTGGCATCTTCCTCTGGCTCATCCTTCCATTTGATTAAGTACTGAAAGTACTCTTGTCCTCTAGTCCTCTTGAACACTCTTTTGTCCAATATCTTCTCTGGTTGCAATGGTTGCGCTAGAGGTAGCTGCTCTTTCCACTCAATATGTCCCTTGTCTACTGATCTTCCTTCTACACCATCATATTCATATTTGTAGAAATATGCAACATTAAAAATGGGAGATATTCCAACATCAGGTGGAAATTCAATCTCATAAGCATTTGCAGAAAACTTTCTAAGTATCTTGCATGGCCCAATCTTTTTGAACTTCAGTTTGTTATACTGCTTCTTTGGGAATCTCTACTTTCTCAAGTGTGCCAAAACCAGATCTCCTACTTCAAAATGAACTTCTTTTCTGCTCAAATCTGCTCTGCTTTTTTATTTGATGTTGCTGCCTTGTAGTTGATGTTTCACTTGTTCATGTATGGCCTGGATCTCTGAAGCAAATTCCTCACCATCAGCACTTCTCAGTTCTGCCTTTCCCAGATTTCTTAACTCTGATATTTCTCTGGGGTGCATTCCATAAACAATATTGAATGGAATCTGCCCTGTGCTTCTGTTCAATGAGTCATTATATGCATATTCTGCCTGAGGCAAAATATGATCCCATTGCTTCGGATGCTCTCCTGCAAGACTTCTCAACAAATTTCCCAGACTCCTGTTCACTACCTTAGTTTTTCCATCAGTCTAGGGATGATAAGCTGAGCTAAAACTCAGTTTGGTACCAAGCTTCTTCCACAGTGTCCTCCAAAAATGACCCACAAATCTGGTGTCTCTATCTGAAACAATGCTCTTGGGAAACCCATGCAGTCTAACAACTTCTTTGAAAAACAAGTTATAAACATGGGTGGCATGACCAGTTTTATAGCATGGAATAAAATGTGCCATTTTGGAGAATTTTTCCACCACAAAAAAGACTACATCATTCCCTCTATGATTCTTGGGAAATCCTAGAACAAAATCCATACTAACCATGTCCCAAGGCCTGTCTGGAATAGGCAAGGGAGTGTACAATCCTGCATTCTGGCTCCTTTCTTTAGCATATTGATAGATATTGAAATTATTCACAAAATTATCTACTTCTGTTCTCATCCTGGGCCAGTAATAGAAGTGACTCAGCTGCTCATAGGTTTTACCAGTACCAAAGTGCCCAGCAAGTCCACCACTATGCTTCTCTTTGATCAAATTTTCTCTCATGGAACATTTTGGTACAGACAGTTGGTTTCTTCTGAATAGTAAGTCCTCCTGCAAGAAATAATCCAGCCACTGGCTTCTATTTGCTAAAACAGGGTTACAACATGCCTCAAATGCTTCCTTAAAATCTGAATCTTTTTTGTACAATTCTTTGAGAAAATCAAACCCTACAAATTCAAAATTAGTTTCTTGAACAAGCATGTGCCTCCTACTCAAAGCATCGGCTACTTTATTTTCTTGGCCACTTATATGTTTCAAAACAAAATTAAAGCCTTGGAGATACTCAACCCATTTGGCATGCTTATGCTTCAACTTGGGCTACTATACAATATACTGCAAAGCATGATTGTCAGAATACAATACAAATTCCCTGGACATCAAATAATGTCTCCACTTTTTCAATGCCTGAACAATTGCATAGAATTCCTTCTCATACGAGGAATACTTCCTCTTGGTGTCATTTAGCTTTTCACTAAAATAGGCTACAGGCCTATCATCCTGACTCAATACAGCTCCAATGGCTTCCCCACTGGCATCACATTTTACTTGAAATGGTTTAGTAAAATAAGGCAAAATCAAAACAGGCTTCTCAGTTATCTTTTGCTTCAAAAGTTTAAAATTTCTTTCTGCTTCAGCAATCCACTTAAATGGTCGTTTTCTCTTATTTATTGTCTCAATTGTGGGTGCATTGATCTTACTGAAGTTCCTTATAAACTTTCTGTAAAAACTAGCAAGTCCATGGAAACTTCTTACTTCAAAAACATTCTTGGGTGAAGGCCACTCCACAATCACCTTAACCTTTTCTGGGTCCATCTTCAATCCTTCTGCAAAAACAACAAAGCCCAAATACACCAACTCTTCTTTCATGAATGAGCATTTTTTTAAATTTATCAGCAGTTTCTCTTGGTGCAGCTTTTTCAAGACATGATTAAGATGCCTTAAATGTTCTTCTCTAGTTCTACTGAAAACTAATATATCATCCAAATATAATATCACAAATTTCCCAATGAATTCTTTCAATACTTCATTCATAAGTCTCATGAAAGTGCTAGGTGCATTTGACAACCCAAAAGGCGTTACCATCCATTCACACAGTCCTTCATTTGTTTTAAAGGCAATTTTCCACTCATCACCCTCTCTTATTCTAATATGATGGTATCCACTTTTTAAATCTATCTTTAAGAAATATTTGGCACCACTCAAACAATCCATTAAATCCTCAACTCTGGGAAAAGGGAATCTATACCTGATTGTGATCTTATTGATTGCTCTGGAATCAGTACACATTCTCCAGCCCCCATCTTTCTTTGGGCTCAATACTACTGGTACTGCACATGGACTCAAATTTTCTCTGATCAGTCCCTTGTCCACCAATTCATGTACTTGTCTCCTGATTTCCTCATTTTCCTTGGGAGTCATTCTATAGGCTGCCTTATTTGGCAAGTTTGAACCAGGGATAAAATCTATCTGATGGCTGATCTTTCTCATAGGTGGCAGCTCATCAGGTAAATCATCCACAATAATGTCACAATAATCATCTAGCATCTCTTGGATTTCTACTGGAAAATCAAAAATCTTTGTAGAAGTAATAACTACCTTAGGTTTGAAAACTAAAGCAAAACTTATCTCTTCTTCTTCTATCTACTGCAGATATTCCTTCCCGCTCAACAACAAGGTCTTTGGATCAATCACTCTGTTGGATGGCTCTCCTTCTTCCATGGGTATCAATGTATGGTGTACCCCATATTTGAAGAACCTGTAAGTGTTCTTCTTGCCATCATGCACTGCTACTCTGTCAAACTTCCAAGGTCTACCCAGTAGTATATGACACACATCCATGGGCATTACATCACACAGGACCTTATCTTTATATTTTCCCATTTGCAGCTCTATCTCACATTGTTCCTTTACAACCAGCTGGTGTCCTTTATGCAGCCAGGACACCCTGTAGGGAGTTGGATGCTCCCTTGTCTTCAATTTCAACTTTTCTATCACCTCAGTGGAAACCAGATTGTCTGTGCTGCCACTATCAATGACTAGCTGGCAGCATTTCCCTTGGAATTTGCATATGCTCCTAAACAAAGTCTTCCTTTGAGCAGGCTCAGTGGCCTCTTTGGTTTGCTTCAACAGGACCTTGTTAACCACTAAGGACTCTCCCCTCTCTGGTAGAATTTATTCTTCAATTTCTGCCTCTTCTCCAGCCTGGGCAACAACAACATTTCTTGGACTAGAACCCACACTCTCTGGACACTCATAGTGCTTATGTCCCACTTGCTGACATCTATAACACCTCAACTCTCTACCACTGCCTCTATCTTTGCCTCCTCTTCCTTTTCCTCTGTAATAACCCCTTCTGCCCCTTGCATCATCCTCTATAGATGCAATCTAAGGTGAGATACTGTTAGCTCCAACCCTGGGTGTAGTAGGCTTTCCTCTACCACACTGACTTGCCTTTCCACGGAAAGTACCTCTCTTCCTAGCAGACTGTTTCCTTAGGAGTTTCTCCTCTACTTTCAAGGCCATCTGATAGGCCTCTTCCACTGTCTTAGGAGACAGGAGACCAATCTCATCTTGGATCTCCATCTTGAGACCATTCACATATCTGGAAGTCTTCTCTGGTGTGTCTTGAAATTGCCAAGCTCTTATGCTTACTCTGTAGAATTCCTCTGTGTATTCTTTTACTGTCAGCAACCTCTGTCTCAGGTTTTGCATTTGCCTATACAATGTCATCTGATAATCACTAAGAAAGAATTTACCTTTTAATTTAGCCATCATTTTGGTCCAGCTTTTGATAGGTTGCTTGCCAACTCTCCTCCTTTCTGCCTGCACTCCATCCCACCAAAGTGCAGCATGTCTTTTCATCTTTGTCACTGCAAACTTGACCTTTTTATCTTCACTTATTTCTTCATAATCGAAGAACTTGTTCATTTCATTTATCCAGTCCACCAGCTCCTCTGGGTTTAGTCCCCCTACATAACTCGACACTTCAATTCTGGGCTTAACTGCAGACCCCAGAACAGTTCTGAGGAGCCTCATGTCAGGAGGAATCTCAACATTTTCTTCCGCTTTTTCTGTTTCATGTTCATTGATGTCTTCAGGATCTCTGGGTTTTCTTCACTCTATGGAATCCATTCTGGCCTCAACCCTCTACAACATCCCCAACACCTCTGCGTTGGAAACAGGTCTCCTTCTGCCAGCACCTCTACCAACTCGGATTTCCATGTCATCTCCTGCAAAAAAAACTCGGAAACAACAGCTCTGATACCACAAATGACGGCAACAAAACTGAAAGTTGCCCTGAGGAGAGTTGGTTACTGTAATCGCGGCTCTGTCAACATTTCCACAATTTTCTTATTTCACCTCCACGTGGTCTTCTTCCTTTTCTCGGGATTTTATTTATCAAATTCAAAGAATTTGATAAACAAACATTGTTACCAGTCTTTGAAAATTAAATTATGTCTCCGAACTTTGTATAAATGTCCAACGCTTTTATCAAATGAATTTATAATAAACTTTTGGCTCCGGCCCCACCTCTATGATCAATAGCCAATCAAATGCACACACAATACCTCGATTATCGTCTACGCATCTTTATCAAACGATCACCGTCAGATGGCTACTTCCCAGATCAACAGTGGTCCATGATATCGATCGACATCCTTATATGAACTTTAACGTCCGATGGCATGCAGCAACGACAGTATTTTGTGGGTCCACCTCGCCACGTGTCGAACACTCTATGGAATCGCTCCCCAACCAGGAAATACCGCTTATCCCCGAAAGGTGGTGTGATATGGGAAAACTGGCTTCGTAAACCCGCTCGCGATTTCAGAACAGTGATTGACCAAGGTTACTTCAGGGTTGCGTTATCCTTCGTATGTCTTAACTTAGGTTCGCAACTCGGGTTTATTTCAATAGAGTTGGTCCGATACTTTGGAGGGGAATTTTATAGTAATACAGACAGAGGATGGTGTTGGAATTTAATTCACAGAGTTTATCCAAACCATTCAGGGGAACCTATAGACAGAGAAATGCGGAATTATACAAACACCACACTCAACGATTCAACACAGAGCCAGTGTACAATCGCCTCACAATTAAACAATTTCTCCACGGATAAGGAGTCGAGACAATTTGATGGCCAATGAGCATTGAAATCATTTAACTGGAAACAATTGTTAACACATAGATTTTTTATTGCAGAAATCTCTCTTTCTTTCTCCCTTCTTCCTCCTTCAATACATCCGAGGGATACAATTTATATACATTAAAATGCGTCTCTTCGGTTCCTCTGTGAGGACTGTTTAGAAAATCAAAAGCCTAATTATAATTATTCAACTAACTGAAACATGATAGATGGACTAACTAAACTATTCGACTTCTACAACTCTAACTACTCTATATGATACAGTCAGCTGAGGTATTGAAACCTAGCTGTTACAATTCAAATGTTTTCGAACCCTCCTAGCCACAACATGTTGACAAAACCTCCTACATTTCTGGCTAGTGTCTAATGCCCCTGCATCAATGAGGTAGAAAGCATGGAAACTGAAGGAAATGATGATATTGGCAACAAAGAAGAAAAAAATGAGGACTCAAACAAAGAAAAATCAGCTAGGGAAGAGGATGAGGGTAGTGCAGAAGGCAGTGAAGACACAAATGAAGAAAGTGGAAAAGGAGACATGGAGGTAGATGTAAATAAAGATGAGGAAAATGATGAAGAAATCAACCAAAGTGATGATGATGATGATGATGTTGGAAATGGCTCACAGAACCAAGATGGAAGTGATGCTAATGACAGTGACAGTCTTGGAAGAGATGAGGTAGAAAATGTTAGTGAAGAAGAGGCCACTGAGTCTAAAGGTAGTGAGGCTGATGTAAATGATGCCAATATTAGTGGTAAGGACAGCCCACAAGTCAGTGAGAAAAATGAAGGTGCAGAAAACAATGAAGAGGCAGAATAAGACAGTGAGGAAATGAGCCATGATGGAAATAGGTCAGAGGAGGCAGATATCAGTGAAGAAGAAGAAATTGAGGCTGATATCAGCGAAACAAATATTAGTGAGGCAGAGGAAATCTGTGAAGAAGACAACAATGCAGAAATCAGTGAGGAAGAGAGCAACAATCATGATGGCCATGATATCAGTGGAGATGATGATAATGATGATGATGATGATGATGACACTGATAATGACAACAAGAATATCAGTGATGAGCTAGAGAACATGGAGACAGATGACAGCAGCCATGAAATCCATGAGGACAGAAAGGATATCAATCATGATGACAGTCATGATGGCAACAATGGTGAAGGCACTAAAATGAGAAAAAATGAACCTTTCCCTTTAACCTACCAAAGGGGAAGTAGGCATGTGTTTTTTACCTCCAAAAGGCAAGGGGCCATGCGTTCTACATCAACTAAGCACCTTGAAAAAGGAAAAGAAAAGATAAAGGATGAAAAGGAAGAAGATCAGCATCAGACTGAGCTAGAATTTGAACTCATTCGTATTGATTGTGATGATGAAAATGAAGCAAGAACCTCAAGCATGCTGCTCAAAGGTAAATATTCCCAAATCAAATATTTGCAAGCCAATCTAGCTAGGTCTAGGAATGTCATCTATTATTATGAGGTGGAAAACAAGAAGCTGGAGGCACAAAGGGCCATCTATGAGGTCAAGGAAATCAAAGCCCAGAAAGAGGCTGTAAAGGCAAAGGCAAGGCTAGAAGAGATCTTGGGTACTCCTGATGAGAGTGAAGATGAATAAGGACAACTGTCTATAAGAAGGCCAAAGACAATTGGCTTGAGGAAGGCCTTGGCCAAGGAGAGAGAGCAAGAGGCAGCCTTGGCAAAGAAGCTCACTCCAAGTGAGCTGCTTGCCAAAGATATAGAGTATGATTAGGAGCCTTGGTTAGATAGGGCCAATATACACTTGGAGGATCAAATAGAGAACACAGAAAGGGACCTTGGCCTTCAGAAGAAGATGGCCAAGTACTATGCCTTGAGAAATCAAATTGCAAGGGCCAAGCTCAAAAGAGCCCTTGCCAAAATTCAAGCTCTCAAGGAGGAAAAGGGCAAGAAAAACCATGAGATCCTAGCTAATGCTTCCCTATAGGCATCCCAAACACCATGAAGAAGACAAGTTCAAAATTTTAGCAAGTTTTGAGAATTTTGGTTTTTCATTATTTTTGAGGGCCAAGGGCGCAGTGCCCTTGGTGCTGCGCTTTTTCTTGAGGGATCCATTGAAGGAACAATTTACATTTTTGGGTTCCTTAGGCCAAGGGGATCATGCACACCAAATTTCATATCATTTGGAGCCGTTTTGGTCCCCCAAAAGGGTCAAAAACACCCAAAATTTCACCTTTCTGCCTTGTTTTCAGGGTTGGCGTTGCACCCTTAGAAGCCTTGGGAGTTTTGGTTTCTAAACAGATAATTTAGGCCCAATAATAAAACCAAGGGCATTTTTGGAAATTAGACTCAACAAGCTTTCTAACGAGCTATCACGGATCTCATTCCGACATCGGTAAGGCCTTCACAACTTGGCTGCAAGGTGATCCATTTTTTCAGTGTAAGCGCTACGCCCTTGGACCTCTATGCTAGGCCCTTGCCAAAAATTCAACAAATGACACAAATCTATGGCAAATAGATATTTTGAGGTTTTTTTTGGAAAATCACTCCAAAGGTAGGTGTTAGGAGTTATTTTTCATTTATTGCATTAGATATTTTATGCCTTAGGGCTTGCATGGTCTCTTTGGACATAAATGGTTTTTATGAGTGTTTATGACATTTTGGAAACCTTAGTTATGGTTTTGACCCTCCAATGCAAGTTAAATAGAGCATGGAGGCCTTATTGTATTTTTTTGGATGTTTATTGAGAGTAATACATAGACTTTGAGATTGAAGAGAAATTGGATTTGGCTTTTGTGGATGGTTTGGCTTGCTTGACAATGGAGAAGGATTAATTGCAGGATTCATGAGCATAGTTAATGGTGATGTGTTCCTTGTTTAGTTCTTTTTTTCTCATGTTATCATGTTGTTACATCTTTCTATTGCAGTAGGACAAAAATTTTAGGCTAAGAAATGTTGTTTAGAGGCACCTTAACTCTGTTTGTTCTCCACTACTTCTATGTTTTCCTCTGCTAGGTCAGTTTAGAGAATTCATAGTTTCTCTCTAGACCCAATTATGCTTTTTATCTTAAGAATGATTCAATGAAGCAAATGTAAAAGTAGTTTTATGGTTAGCCTTGCTCTTTTCCATTACTTAAACATTATTTTTAAGGTCTTTACTTTGAAATATTGTTGGTTAGGTTTAGCTAAAGAGGATTATGATTTTCCATGCTCTTTTTTTTATCCTAAATTGTTGCTTTGGAGGTCTTTATAGCTTGATTAATGAATTTAGGAGTTCTCTCTTATTTTATCTTTGTTATATGTTTATCTTAAATTTTTTCTTATCTTGAAGGTGAAATCACTAGAAGATTTACAAGTTTCTTGCCTTCTATAGTTCACCGGATTGTTGTCTTAATGCTTGCTTGCTAGGGTTTAGTCAAAGAAGTTATTGGTGTGCCCTGTCTTTGATTATTTATTTATGCATAGTAATCTTAAAGGCCATTATTGTTAAGGTATTTGAAAAAGGATTCTTAACTATCCTTTGCACCTACTATGTTCACAAATTTGATGTTCATCTCATTCACATAAGCTTTTAGATCCATTTGACAATGTTAGATTTTCCCTGTGATGCACCATTGATCCATTGATTAAATATTTCAAGCCCTTTGTTGAGTCCATAGCCCAATGGCTTAAAACTCTCTCACTCTATTAAACCTCTTTGACAACCTACCCAACCTAACAAATAAATAAACAAACCCTAAACCTAATAAATAGCCTAAAATCATACCATAAAATCAATCAAGTTCCCATCTTTTACACAGACATAGAGAGAGCCCTCTCTGAGTCCAGGAAGGCTAGGTCCTAGGACTCCAAAGACTGGTCTGATGTTACCCCTATTCATTTTTCTGCCAATCTGACAAATTACAAGGACCTAACAGAGAGCAGCCTGCTGGATTGATCATAGATTAGGTAGATCTGTATCATGATATTACTTTCTGTGAGGATCTGGGGCAGGTCCATATTTTTTTTCTATCAATTACTCAATTTTTTTTTATAGAATCATCAAGATGAAAAATAAAATAATTGAGGCATACTTGAATGAGAAAAACAAGATCAATGGTCCCAATTACTCTAATTGGAAGTTCAAGATGCAGACTGTGCTAGAAGTGCAGGGTGCCTGGACGATTGCAAATTGGGATGAGCCAAAGCCAGCAGTAGGAGTTGGTGCAGCCACAACGATTCAAGACAGGGAGAAGAGAGAGATCAAAGCAAATTCATTGTTGAAGGTGTCAATAAAATACTGCATCATACCTCGTATCATAGAAAAAAAATCTGCAAGTGACATCTGGATAGTGTTGAAGGATCTGTATGAGATTAGGAATAAAAATCATCTCATGTTCTTTAAGAGAAATATCCTCTCCACAAAAATGGAGGAGAATGAAATAGTTGTTTCTTTCATATATCGTATCAAGGTTCTTAAGAACAAATTGGCAGATATCAGTGAGACAGCTGCAGGCATAGATTTGGTCATGATTACCATGAATGGTATGATTGACGATTACCAAATGATTATCACTTGGATAAATGCGAGGGAGAAAGCCCCAACATTTGAATAATATAAAGGAATGTTAATGCAAGAAGAACAAATAATATCGACTCTAAAACATCAAAGTGCAGATCTTGCGTTAATGGCAAAGAAGAAATCCTTCAGAGAAAAAGGAAATTCATCGCATCAAAATGGAGGAAAACCAGAAAAAAGACCGAATCAATCTCAAGGTATGTACCCGAATAGGAAGGATTCAATATTAAAATGTTTCTATTGTGGTAAAATCCGTCATATGGCTAAGCATTGCAGAAAGAAGAAATTTGATGAAGGACAGTAGAGATATAAGAGACATACAGGTCATTTCATAGATGATGACCATGATCAGAATTCCAGTGTGTTCATGGCTGACTCTGATGAAAATGTCGAAGAATACATCTGGTATTTGGATTCGGGAGCATCCACACACATAACAAGGAAAAAACAATGGTTCAAAGATTTCAAAGAAACCAACAACGGAGTGAAAATATACCTTGGCGATGATAGAGGTTATCATATCAAAGGGTACAAGAACATTCCTATTATTTTTCCCGATGGTAATAATAGACACATTCAAAATGTGATGTATGTACTCGGAGTTACAAAGAATCTAATTTCTGTATCCATGACTACATATCAGAACCTCAAGGTAGAATTATTTAAATCTGTATACTGTGAATAATGAAAAGGGGCATATAGTGTTGATTTCTTTGTATGTAGATGATCTAATTATTATAGGAGATGTTGTTGATCTAATCAAATAAATCAAGGAGAAAATGTCACAAATGTTTGAAATGAACGAACTTGGTGAACAAAGATACTTTTTGGGTCTTGAGATCTGGAGAGATTCAGGACAAAATTTTCTATCCCAGGGTAATTATGTGAGGGGTCTACTGGAAATATTTAGGATCGATGAATGTAAGGTTGTAGTAGTACCATTACAATAGAACATTAAACTTTAGAGTGAGCATGGATCTAAAGAGACAGATGCGACACTCTATCGACAGTTGGTTTGGACTTTAATCTACTTAAGCACTGCTAGACTATATTTGGATTATGCAGTTAGTGTGATTAGTCAATTTATGTCTAAGCCACTTGATATTAACTCGATTGCAGCAAAAGGCATCCTAAGGTATCTAGAAGGAACCTTAGACTATGGTATTATGTATATTGATTCTTTTAAGGTTAGATTGACAAGGTTTACAAATTTAGATTGGGCTAGAAATGTAGACGACCGAAGATCCATTACAGGCTATGCATTTAGCATTGGATATGGGGCGATTGCATGGAGCATTAAGAAGCAGAACACAATTTCCTTGTCCTCAGCGGAAGCGCAATATCAAGCAATGTGCACAGCAACATGTGACACAGTTTGGCTGTAGATACTTCTCCAAGATGTCAAGGAAGAACAAAAAGATGCAACAACTATCAGATGTGATAGCCAAAGCTCAATCACACTGGAAAATAATCCGTGGTCCACACGAACACTAAGCACATTGATATGCAATTCCACTTTGTTAGGGATAAAATTCAATATAAGGAAATCCATGTTGTATATTGTAAGACTTGTGATAATGTTGTTGACATTTTCACTAAGCCTCTTGGAAAAATTAAATTTGAAATGTTTATGGAGATGTTAGGTATATTTGTGAACCCCTTGTCCATTAAGGGAGTGTGTTAAAAGATAATGGAGAATCCTTAATTTGTGAGAGTTGGTTCACAAAACCTTAGGAGAGGAATTAGTTTCTATTTCTTAGGGTTTATTTTAACTTCCCTACATCTATGTGTGATATATAATGATTAAGTTCTATTGAGAATGGAGAGCGTTATGCAGAGTCAAACTCTCCTGGTTCAGTCTCTCGATTGTAGAGCTGACCTGTTTTTTATTAATGAATTCAATCCATCACATTTTATCATATTTTTCAACATTTATCACAGTACTAGATGTATCCATAAAATATAAGAGAATGGTTTTTAAGGGCCTCATTTCTCATAGTGAAGGATAAAAAAATAACATTATATCATTATAGAAGAGAGGAATGACATGTTATTGAGTTTTTTAATCAATAACAGGTCATTCCTCTCTTCTATAAACTATCTCATCTGTATGGATTCTCTCTTTAAAAACATTATATCATTAAAAAAAAATATGATGAGTTATTAGCAAATCATTCCTAAAGAGTTGGATATAACAAAATAACATTATATTGTTAAAATAATATGATTATTTATTAGCAAATCATTCCTAAAAAGGTGGATACCCTTGATGGTGCCTTCTCTAGTTGTTGCTTTGAGATATTGACCTAGTTCTTCAGTGGCCAAAATGAAGAGAAACGAGAGAAAGATTCACCCAGTCATAAGACATGGGAGGTATTTAAAGTCATGGTAGGGGAACCATTTAAGAGTATAGCGTAGTAGGGTGTTGAAATAAGAGACTTAATCCAAGAGATCCACTGAGTGGAAAAGGAAAGGGCATGAAGAATGTAGAGCAGATAATCCTATCCCAAAATTTCATAAGCTGTAGAGAGATCCAATTTGATGAATATGCCAACCTTTTTAGATTTCATAATAGAATGAATGACCTCATCGGCTACCACAATCACATCTAGGATTTGTCAACCTTCAACAAATATTTTCTGCTCAAGAGAGAAAATGTTTTTAATAAGGTTTGAGTTAGTTTACAATATCAAAAGAAAATGTTTTATAGACCACATTACTTAAGGCTATAGGTCATAATCCACTAGGATCATAAGATTTACCAGTCTTAAGAATTAATCTAATGAATATATGATTTAAAATATACCATAACTATTGAGAGCATCAAGACCATTCAACGAAGGCATGAAATTTTGGTTCAATGAAGGGCCAAAATGATTTGAAGAGATCGATAGTGAAGCCATCATGGCCGAGAGCTTTATGGGAAATTCCATCACCACATCTTAAAATTTCCAAATGTAATTTCCCTCATTAGGGCCTCAATTTGATTAAATGAATGAGGTGGGTAATATGGATAGTAATATGGTTGATTGCATCTTTTTTGTTGGGCATAAGTTCTATGAGCATGTCATGATAATATGATACCAATTCTTACTTAATCTCTTCATGTTGTAAAAGTATCTAGTGATTCCTTAAGGAGACATAAAAGATACTATTATGGTGACATTGCCTAATCATTTATTTGTAAAAAAAATGTGTACTTTTTTCTCCATCCTTTGGAAATTGTGCCAGATAATTTTTTTCCATATAGCTTCCTCATGTTTGCATCTTTGCTCTAATTTATTAATCAATTGGCCTCTTCCTTTATCAATTCCTTAAGCCTAATTCTAGAATAATTTTTCATTGAATCATCTACATACATGCCTCTAGGAATTTTATATCAGTGAATATATGACCAAACTCATTTTTATTCCAATCCTTGATTTTTTCCTTAAAGTCCTTATGGGTTTACTAGAATGTGCGCATATAATTCCACTCATCGACATTAATTTCATCCCACCAGTTCCAGGCTTTATTTAGGAAATTAGGATCTTGAAGCGAAAACCTCTCAAATCTCAAGGGGTGTTTCCACGGAGAAACTTTCAAACCCAATTCTAAATGAACTACCTAATGATTTCACCCTAAATAGGTTAATATATATGCTTCAACAAATATATCTTGGCCTAAAAGAGATTCTAATATAAAAAATTAATCTAATCAACATGCCACCTGATCATTTTCACCCCTATGATTATTCCATGTAAATACACCATAGATGGTATCAAGATCAGTCACCCTCAAATCATGAAATAGATCCCCCAAATGGTGTGCCTCAGGGTCAAACCTCCCGATGCTACCTTTCTTTTCCTCCAAATTTTTAATAAGGTTAAAATATCCAAAAGCAATCCAAAAATCATCCTTATGGAGAGCTCTTATTACCGAAGGTTAGAAAAAAATGCCCCATTCTCAATAGCGAGATGTAGACCAGATACAGCTGTTAGGAACACCATATCCTTGGTGCCCACATAGAGAAATCATCTAGAAAGGATGAAAATTAAATCTTGAAAAGATACTCTAAGTAAATTCCAAAGAATTAAAATGCACCCAAAACACCCTTTAGCATCTAGATCCATTGTCTTCCATTCCTTCTAACACTGTCTAGGCCCTAAACCACAATATCCCGAACCTTCTCACTTGAGAATTTTGTATCTTGTAACATAACAATTGCATGTTTCTCCTTTTTTATTCTATCCCTAATGTACCTCAGTTTATCTTTGCTATTGATGCCTCAAATATTCCAAGTGATAATCTTCATTAGGCATAGTGCTAAGAGGAGGAGAACATATTTTGGTGTGTGAGAACCTTCCTTAAACTCACAAGAAACACACCGAAATTCTAAATTGATTCTTTTGTTTTTTTTAATCCTTTTCTCTTACTTTCTTTGATTAATTTTTCCTTGCATTTCCTTTTTGTGTGTGAACTCCCATTCCCATGCTTGGTAACTCATTCTCCCCATCTCCAGTCATTCCTTCATTTTACCATTTAACATTAAGCTCATAATATTTGGATTTCTATTTATCCAGAATGGACTGCATGGTCATGCATACCCATTCTTTGATAATCATCTTCATAAATTTTTCTTCGATACTTAGTGTTGATCCTCAGGATTACCCTCTCTTTGACAATTTTTCCACCTCATTCCATCATTTTTCCATAAGATCACAAACCCTAATCAATGAATAATGCTTAGTTTTGTCTTAAGGATGAATTTAAATGATTTTCATATTATATTTTCATGATTTTGCTATTTGGATAAGTTTTTTTCAATTTAGCTACAAAATGCATCCTGTTCTACAGCTAACTGTGTGTTCTGTAGCCACTCTTATGGTTTATAAGGTTCCAGGTGTCAGTTGAGGAATTGGGCCACATGGGTATTTCTAGAATCATTCCTACATGGATTCTATCCTACTCACACAGTCCAAATTGACATAAAAAGGAGCCTAAACTCATGGTCAAAGATACAAGTCAAAATAGGTTACTTGCAGCAGTAGGACTCCTGATTTTCTCTTCGTAGCAAATCATTAGACCAACAGTCCTATTTCAATTACAATTCGAGTTAGAAACCTATAACTAATTTAACTCATAATCAATTATGTAATTTCCCTTTAAATATTCGTTCCACAAAACCGAGAGATAGCTCAGTACAAATCAGATTTATAAGTGTAAACACAGGCTTTCTATGGATACTCTGTTTCTAGTACAAACAATTGCTTGACATCATCTCAATAGGGTCATACCTAATTATTGAATTGTTGAAGTAACCAAAAGTACACTAGTTGTTCATTTTACACTTTCATTTAAGATAGCCATTGTAATTCTCAAACTTAGTTTTAGAAATAGATCCATGGATTAGGACAAATAAACAAATTAGATAGATGCTTTGTTTTCTAAACTATGTCTTAACTAGCCCACAGTTTCTATTTGTTTTATGAAAATTAGATTGGTTTAAGGAACACTTCCTTTTCTTCCTTCTAAAATTCATTAGACTCACTTAAATCTTTCCATAGTTTTAGAATAACCATTCTTAGATCTCAAAGAACAAAAACCCCCCTAAGAAAAACACAAAACACAAAACAATGAAGTAAGGAATAGGTTGCTTAATGTTGTGTAACCATCTCCAAAAATATAAGAAAAGAGATGTCAATGCCTTAGAAATAAGCCACTTTGAGGGGGCAACCTCCAATACATTACATGAATGAACAATTCTTGGATGATACAATTTACAAAACCTCCTTTCTATATATAGGAGTCCATGTGACCATAATGTAATCCTAGTGGGCCACAATGTAATCCTAGCCGACCTAACAATAATAATTTAACGGCACAATAATAACAAAATGGGGGTTACAAGGGTACAATAATAACAATAAAGGTGTTACACTAATAACAATAAGGGACTATACTGGTAATATAGGGACCTAACATGCCCCTGTCCTTCAAAAAAGTGTTGTCCTCAATGCTTGAGTATCTTTGGGTGCTTCTGTATAAACTTCTCATCCTCCCATGTTGAATCTTTAGTGGGTAAGTTCTTCCACTTGATGAGATACTCTGAAATTGATCGATTCCGTAGCTGTCAAGTTCTTGTTTCCGTGACCGCTTTAGGTTCCAATATGACTTTTCCTTCCTCATCAAGTTCTGGAAATATTGTTTGAACTGAAATATTTTCACCTATAACCTTTTTTAAGCATGAAACATGGAAAACTGGATGCACTCGCGAAGAAGCAGGAAGCTCCAATTTGTATGCCATAGTACCAATCTTTTGCAACACCTTGTAAGGACCATAGTACTTTGGCGATAATTTATTATCCTTCTTTGCTTGCTCGAGGGACATTTGTTTGTATGGTTGTAGCCGTAAAAATACCCAATCTCCTACATCAAAACTTCTCTCGCTACGATGTTGATCTGCCTGTTGTTTCATTCGATTTTGTGCCAAATTTAGGTTATCCTTTAAGAGTTGGAGAACTTCTTGCTGATGCTCGATGTGATCTTCCACCGCTTGAACCTTCGAATTTTCCCTTAAAGATGATGTGATGGATGGTGGATGATATCCATAAAGTGCCATAAATGGGGTCATTTTTGCTGCAGTATGGAAGGAAGTGTTATACCACCATTCAGCAAGAGGTAACCACTTGACCCATTGTGTTTGTTTATCATATACAAAACAACAAAGATATCCTTCCAAACATTTATTTACTATCTCAGTTTGACCATCAGATTGAGGATGATAAGATGAGCTATGAGCTAATTGAGTACCCAAACAAGAAAGTAACTCTGTCCAAAAATTTCCAGTAAAAATGGGATCTCTGTCGCTCACAATAACCCTTGGGCTTCCATGTAGCTTTTGAATTCTATCCATAAATGTAGTAGCAACTGTACTTGGTTTAAATGGATGAGATAATGCACAAAAGTGTGCATACTTGGTGGTAAGTTCTTAAAAATCCTGAGTGTCCTCCTAAAGGAGAAGTGTGCAATTCCAGAAGAATATTTTGTTTTAGTTGGGAATTCTTACAAAGATATAAGCGATCTTTGTACCATAAGGAATCATTTTTCCAACTAAATGTATTATATGTACTAGGATCTTGCTGCAACTTTTGAATGAGTGCCCATACATCTTTGTCCTTCTTCCATTCATCTCTTGCTTCGGTTATCCAATCTGGTTGGATAATAGAAATGGCACAAAGCAATGCTTCCACCTCTTCATTATTTCTCGAGAGTGCATCTGCAACAACATTTAGCTTCCCTTTTTTGTATATTATTTCAAAGTCATAACCCAACATCTTTGTGACCCATTTTTGCTGCTCTTCTGAAGATAGTCTTTGTTCCAAAAAGTGCTTAAGACTATCATGATCAGTTTTTACCTTGAAGTGTCTTCCCATTAGGTAAGTTCTCCATTTCTTTAGTGCATGCAGTATTGCTAACATTTCCTTCTCATAAATAGGTTTCTGTAAATATTTTCCTTTGATTGGACGAATTTCAAAAGAAATGGGTCTTCCTTCCTAGATTAAAACAACACCAAATCCATTTCCTGAGGCATCACATTCCACAATAAAGGTTTTTGTGAAGTCTGGCGTAGCTAAGACCGGTCCTAGGCACATTTCTTCTTTAAGATGTTCAAATGCCTTAGTTTCTTCATGTTGAAGATTGCAACAAGAAACAGTGAAGGAGGCATCCTGAAACATCATTCCTGATCCTAGTTGGAAAGTGATCACCTAAACTAGGTGGGGCCCACACAGGTGATTTTTGTCGCAAAGTCTATTTTTAGACTATGTCTATTTTTAGACATGTCGATCATATTCTATGAGTTGCAGGATGCTATTTGTGGATAGTTGGTCAAGTTGGAAAAATAGATGGATTTCTATTTTTAGACATTGGGCGAAGTTTATTTTTAGACTACTAGTCTAAAAATAGATATGTCGAATATTATTAGCTCTTAATAATATTTGGACTATAAACATTATCTTATTTTCTTCGAGCACTTCAGTTAAGTGCACAGATGTGACACAGGAGCTGACAGAAGGAATTACACTATTCCTAAGGGTTAAGTGCAGCTATTGCATGGATACTTCAGTTAGGACTCATGTGACAGAGTTTGGTGGAGTTGATTGAGGAAGTTAATGGAGTTGTGTTCAGTTTAACTAATGTAAACATAGTTGAGCTATTTGTATCTAGTTTAAATGATTGATACAATTAGTGAGAGTGGTGTGAATTAATTATTAATTAATTCACTAATTATAAACTCATTAATCAACTAAATAATACATCAGTTAACGTCAGTGCATGGACAGTTTCAGTGGAGACCAGTGCAGAGATAGGTGAAAGGGCAAGTATGACTATCAGTTGTGACTATAAGTGATGCATGGTTTGCATCCAACACTTAGTAGATATTCCTATAAAAACTCAGTACAATCTAGTGGGATTCGAACTTGGATCTCATCATTATTCATCTTGGATTGCACAGTAGAGGCAGGCTAACAGGTGGAGGAGATTTGAACTTGTGACTTGTTCATATCTGAGCTAGTTAGTGTGTAACAATTGGATATAGTGCTGAGAGCTGTGAGGAGATTTGTGCTATGTATTGTTACATGTTATATATCATTATAATATATAGATAGTTGGGGTTTTTCAGCTGTAAGCTTTCCCCATTACATACTGTGTTATATGTGTGCTTGATTATGTTTTAATGTGCGCATGCGACTGCTTCTATTTCCGAAAATTGATGATCAATTGTAGAAGAGGTTATGTATTATGCATGAAGCTTAAATAGTGTGTAATCAGGATAATCTTGGTGAATAATTCAGCTATTATTCAAATTTCTACATGGTATCCAAGCTGTGTTATAGATTTTATACATGGAATGAGAGCATGAATTTTTGGGTGCGCGAGTTTGCAGAGAATATCTAAAATTTTTGGTGTAATATATTTAGAAAAAAAATAGCATATTTGGATTCCTTGCGAAAAAACACCCAAATTGAAAAAAACAATTGGTCAAATCGGAGCTCGGATGAGGGAGATATCATCGATTTAAAATCAGCTCTTTTGTTAGAAAATTTTGCGACGGTGGGACAATTGCAATGTGCGCGAGCCAAGAATCTACATGCATTGAGGTACAAGATGTATGAAAAGCTTTGAGGAGAAAAGGAAAGGTTAGTGACTTGGTGGTTAAGAGGGAGCCTCTCAACATGGAGCGTGAGAAGGAGTCTCGGAAGGTTGTGGAGCAGCCACAACTAGAGATGCAGAAGAATATTTATAGATTTGAAGTAGATGGGATTTCTACGGAGCTTCCTACTGTTGGGAAGTGCAAGAAAGACATGCAATTGAAGCTTGAGAGGGAGCAGAATTTGCATGAAGGTAAGAGTGAACCTCGAGACGTGGAGCAACTACAAGATGAGGATCATGGAGTGGAAGAAACCACTCATGCAGAGAAATTTCGTGCCAGATGGGCAGAGGGAGTGCATGCAACTATACCACCAGGTGAAAGGTGGGACGACATGCATGATTAATCCAAAGAGGATATTTCTGGGCAGGATTCATTGAGATGGTGTGGATCTCATGAATTGAACCTGGCTACGAGGTGCCCACAGTGCAGCAGTAGCATGATCAGTTGGATTGATGTAGGCAGATCAAAGTGACAGTGTCAGATACTGGAGCACGGATTAGAGTTGACAGCAAGTGCAGAGTGCATGGGTGCAAGAGTTCAATAGCGCAGTGTTTCCTGATGACATGTGCAGTTGGTACCAGAAGAAGTCGAAGAATTTGATGATAGATGCATCAGAATTATTGAGTTGTTTGGAGCCTATTCAGTTTTAGAGGAGTTGCAGAGCAGATGCATGGAGTTGCATGGTGCTTGTAAAGGTTGCAGGGCGAATGCATGGAGTTGCATGTCGCATGCAAAGACAGTCCTTTCTTGTTGAGAGGGAGTGTTGAAGATTGCAACAAGAAAAAATGAAGGAGGCATCCTAAAACATCATTCCTGATCCTAGTTGGAAAGTGATCACCTAAACTAGGTGGGGCCCACACAGGTGATTTTTTTCGTAAAGTCTATTTTTAGACTATGTCTATTTTTAGACATGTCGATCATATTCTATGAGTTGCAAGATGCTATTTGTGGATGGTTGGTCAAGTTGGAAAAATATATGGATTTCTATTTTTAGACATATTGGGTGGAATCTATTTTTAGATTGCCAGTCTAAAAATAGATATGTCGAATATTATTAGCTCTTAATAATATTTGGACTATAAACATTATATTATTCTCTTGGAGCACTTTAGTTAAGTGCACAGATGTGGCACAGGAGCTGACAGAAGGAATTATGCTATTCATGAGGGTTAAGTGGAGCTATTGCATGGATACTTCAGTTAGAACTCATGTGACAGAGTTTGGTGGAGTTGATTGAGGAAGTTAATGGAGTTGTGTTCAGTTTAACTAATCTAAACATAGTTGAGCTATTTGTATCTAGTTTAACTGATTCATACAATTAGTGAGAGTGGTGTGAATTAATTATTAATTAATTCACTAATTATAAACTCATTAATCAACTAAAGAATACATCAGTTAACTTCAGTGCATGGACAGTTTCAGTGGAGACCAGTGCAGAGATAGGTGAAAGGGCAAGTATGACTATCAGTTGTGACTATAAGTGATGCATGGTTTGCATCCAACACTTAGTAAAGATTCCTATAAAAATGCAGTACAAGCTAGTGGGATTCAAACTTGGATCTCATCATTATTCATCTTGGATTGCGCAGTAGAGGCAGGCTAACAGGTGGAGGAGATTTGAACTTGTGACTTGTTCATATCTGAGCTAGTTAGTGTTTAACAATTGGATATAGTGCTGAGAGCTGTGAGGAGCTTTGTGCTATGTATTGTTACATGTTCTCTATCATTATAATATATAGATAGTTGGGGGTTTTCAGCTATAAGCTTTCCCCATTACATACTGTGTTGATATGTGTGATTGATTAATGTTTCAATGTGCGCATGCGATTGTTTTTAATTCCGCAAATTGATGATCAATGGTAGAAGAGGTTATGTATTATGCATGAAGCTTAAATAGTGTGTAATCAGGATAATCTCGGTGAATAATTCAGCTATTATTCAAATTTCTACACTTCAGGAGTCCATGAAAATGCATCTTTCTTCAATAATGTTGTTAGAGGTGCTGCTATTCTCCCATAATTCTTAACAAACTTGTGATAATACCCTGTTAACCCGAGAAATCCTCGCAACTGCTTTATGGTTGTGGGGACTTTCCATTCCTTAATGGCTTTAGTTTTGTTAGGGTCTACTTTAACACCCTCGTGAGATACAATATGACCCAGATATTCCACCTCTTGTACTCCAAAGAAACATTTGGATATTTTTGCATATAATTGTTTCTCCTGCAATAGTTTGAGGACCCTGTCAACATGTTTAACATGATCCTTCCAAGACCTGCTATAGATTAGTATATCATCAAAAAATACCAGCACAAATTTTCTAAGGAAGGGTTTGAAAATGGAATTCATCAACCCTTGAAATGTGGAAGGTGCATTGGTAAGGCCAAAAGGCATGACCAAAAATTCATAATGACCCTCATGAGTTTGAAATTCTATTTTTGGAATATCTTCAGTCTTCATTCTAATTTGATGATATCCTAAATGAAGATCCAACTTGGTAAAATAAATTGCTCCATGTAATTCATCCAATAATTCATAAATAATAGGAATGGGAAATTTATCTTTAATGGTGAGCTTATTGAGCTCCCTATAACCCGGACACATTTGCCATGCTCCATCCTTCTTTTGTACCAATACTACAGGAGCAGAGAAACAACTTTGACTAGGTTGAATTATACCCGCCTCTAACATTTCCGCAATCATATGTTCAATTTTGCTCTTTTGGATGTAAGGATATCTATAAGGCCTGATGTTAGGAGGAACACTTCCTGGAATCAAATGAATAGCATGATCATGATCATGAATAGGTGGGAGTCTTTTGGGAGTTTCAAACACCTTGGAATGATTGTCCAAGATTTGTTGGAGATCTGCAAAAATAGATGATTTTGATGTTGGAACTTCTAGTGAGCATAATTGTGCAATTACACCTCGTTGTTCTTTCTTTAGAAGCTTTGTCATGACATTAGAGCTTTTATCCTTCCCAGCTTCCCTGCAATACCCCGTAATTCGAATTCCTTTCCTTCTGAAAAATATTCAACAAAAGTTCTTGAAAATTAAAAGCTACCATCCCCAAAGATTGTAACCATTGTAATCCTAGTGCAACATTAGCACCTCCCATAGGAATGGAAAGCATTGGACTAGTAAATAAATATTCCCCCATGGTTAGCTTGATATTATGGAATTTTCCAGAGCAATTTATAGTTCCTCCATTTTCCACCATCACTTGACATTCTGGTGCTGGGTATAGGAAACAATTTAATTCCTTGGCTACCTTGCAATGAATAAAATTATGGGTGCTACCTGAATCAATCAACACTATTACCTTTTTCTTCTTGATATGTCCTTCTATCTTGAGAGTTTGAGAAGTGGTAATTCTTGCCAGTGCATTACACGATATGGTCGGATTCATTTCTTCCTCTTCTAGGGATGGTTCCTGGTGTATATCCTCTTCTTGTTCATTTTCTTCTTCCTCTTCACAATCTATGTAAAATAATTTCTTCTCAGCACACTTATGACCTTTAGTGTATTTGCTATCACAACTGTAGCAAATCGCTTTTGCTCTTTTTTTTTTCCAATTGTTGTGGTGTCAACCTTGTAGGTTGTGGAAATCTAGGTGTAGCAACACTTCCTTCTTTATAGAAATGAGTGGTAGGCTTCCTTGTCGCCATAATTTTACATTCAATTTTTCTTGCCAACCTGAATGCCTTCTCCAATGAATCAGGTTCCAAAATGCGAACTTCATGTTGGATGTTATCCTTTAAAGTACCTATGAAGAGATCAATCCTTTGTTCCTCTGGAATATCAGTTACCCTTATATTCAATTTTTGGAAGTCCTCAATGTGCTCCCCCACTAAACCCTTTTGTTTGAGATTTATCAATTGGCTAAAGAAGGTGTTTCTCTTTGTATCCTCATAATGTGCTATCATTTCCTCCGTAAAAATTGACCAAGTGACACTTTTTTACGGGATCAAAGCCATCGATACCATATGAATGCATTTTGTTCTAAATGTAAATTTGCAATGCGTATCTTTTGTGTGTTTTGCACATTATGGAGATCAAAATATTGCTCCATTTGTAGTATCCATGTTACAGGATCCTTTCCATCACACTTCCACATATCCATTTTTGGAATATGGTGGTTCTTCCCGCCAAAATTAGAGTTTATGAAATCACGATTAAAATTTATTTTGTTCTCATCATGAGTTTCCTCTACTATCTTTTCACCATTAGGAAACATTTCTTGTATCAACTTTTTCAAACCTTCTATGTCTTCTTTTAGATCATTCTTCATGTTTTCCATTTTAGATTCCATGCCAGCTTCCATGTCATCTATCTTAGATTCCACATCTTTCTTCAAACCATCCATATTATTCTTCACACCATCCATCTTTGCTTCCACGCCTTTCTTCAAAACTTCCGTTTCATTTTTTGCTGCTCTTTGTGAGAGCGAAATTTGGTGCATTTGCTCTTGTAATTTCGATAGATCATGTTGCAATTCTCCATCTTCATGGGTCATAGTAGAGCCTTCTGAAGGCTTAATGGGTGTTGAATTATTTTTATGGGGCATTTTTTAGAACCCAATACTGATATCTATTCTACAATATTCCCTTGGAATCAATTCAAATTGATTTTTCAAACAAGACTTATGCAATTCGGAAAAAAATACACACCTTTTTCCTTCTTTGAGGAGCTCGATATTGAAATTTGATTATCTCTGTGATTGAGGCTCTTAAATATCTAAAATTTAGCACTAAAGTAGCCCTATGAATTCTCTTTTGAATGCCACAGGTCTGACCTGATTTGGATTCTCCAAGACAAAGTTATGTCCAATCTCCCACAATGACCTAATTATGGACTGGTTCAGTAGAGTGAACTTTTATGACTTGCCACGTGTCACTGTTTCATCCTTTTCCTCTGAAATTGATAGCCAAGAAACTAAATTCCGTGTAGTACTTGCGACCAATTTTTACGGCACTCCAATCCGATGCTCAGAGAGAGAGTTATTGAACTTTTCCCACAATCACCTCTTTGAGATGAAATTCAGGAGCCCGAAAAAGCACCAGATTCCACAGATCATATCTCCAAAAATATTGCAACTCAAGATATGAAATTTTTTGACTAGTGTCCTCCAGATTTCAGCTTCGTACCCTAAAAATTTTAGATTCTGACCCTTCGTAGAAAACAAGTTATAGCGCAAATGCCACGATGACCTGTTTAGGAGCCTGAAAAAAGACCTAACTACCACAGATCATATCTCCAAAAATGTTATTAACCAAGCTCTGAAATTTTTAAACGAGCTTCCTCAGGATTTAGGCTTCCCACCCTAAAAATTTCCGCTTCTGAAACTTTGTAGAAAAAAATTTATAGCAAAAATTCCACGATGACCTATTTGGATCAGCGAAACCCTAGAATCCGAAGCTCTGATACCAAATGTTGTGTAACCAGCTCCAAAAATAGAATAAAAGAGATATCAACGCCTTATAAATAAGCCACTTCGAGGGGGCAACCTCCAATACATTACATGAATGAACAATTCTTGGATGATACAATTTACAAAACCTCCTTTCTATATATAGGAGTCCATGTGGCCATAATGTAATCCTAGTGGGCCACAATGTAATCCTAGCCGACCTAACAATAATAATTTAAGGGCACAATAATAAAAAAATGGGGGTTACAAGGGTACAATAATAACAATAAAGGGCTTACACTAATAAAAATAAGGGACTATACTAGTAATATAGGGACCTAACACTTAAGCACATATAGTGCACCACACTTCATCAGTTTACAAACCTCGGATTGATAATTAATGCAAAAAATTTATGACACTAAATTAAATAAACATTTTGGCGTCGTTGCCGGGGAAGTGTAACTAGGTAGCCTTATTTCTTACATCCAAAAAACACTGATATGCATAGAGAAAGAGACTCTAAGGGAAGATTCAAAGCTAGAGGTAGGAGTTTAATCCCTACAATACCACTCACTCCACCAAGACCAAGAAGTAGTACACCTCCATCTCAAACTCATATTCCATATTTTATTAGCCATAGACTTTCAAAAGTTCTAAGATCATATATCTAGTTAGGAGGATCTTCTACTTCATCCACTGAGGCCATCTTAGAGGAAGAAGAGCCTAGGACTCCAACAGAAGGAGTAACCTTTTTCACTTCTACAGGGGAACATATTCTAGCGGAAGGGTTAGAAATCCCTAGTGGAGAGGAAGAAGAAGAACCTTTCTTCAACATACCATTGATAGAGGAACCAAAAGAATATTGGTTAACTCTGCAAGTTGAATCTTATATCAGTTCTGAAGAATCTATCATCGCAGGAAGAGTAGAAGAAGGAGGAGACGGAGAAGGAGAAATTTTTAATGGAGAAAATGTACTATTTGGAGGAGGTAGAGGTAGAGCAGGAGATAGAGGAAGAGGTAGAGGAAATGCAAAAGGAGGTAGAGGTAGAGGAAATAGAGGAACTGAGAGTTCTTTTGGATTCCCTATAATAGATGAAGAGACAAATGTTACCATGAAAAATATCTCACCTTCTGTCCTCCCAAACTTTCATGGATTGAAAAGTGAAGACCTTGGAAAATTTTTATTTGAATTTGAAGTCTTGTGCAGAACTTATGATTATTTACAAGATGTTCAAAAACTCAAATTGTTTTCTTCAACATTGAAAGGAGCACCTCTAAAATGGTTCATGAGTCTAATCACTAGGTCTATTAGGACATGGAATGATATGAAGAGAGCATTTCTAGAAAGGAATTTGGATTATTGCATACCTACTAATCACAAGGAAGAAGTGTCTAAAATGATGCAAAAATAGGATGAAAATTTGGAGGATTTACTTGAAAGATTCAACTATAACATAAAAAGAGCAAAAATGGAAAATCTAGATCAAGACACTCTAAAAGCTCTTTTGTTGAAAACAATTAGAGATGAATGGATAGATATCCTTAACAAGATGGGGAAGGTGGAAATATCTCAACTTCCATTACCTAATATTGGGGAGATATGTATTAATATCTCAAGAGGAAAATAAAAAATATGGAAAGGACCAAGAGGTCCCACTCTTGCTAGCGTAAATAAATCTGCAACTGGAACAGTGAGTAGGGCAGAAATTGGAAACATGCTTGATGAATTTAAAATAGACATTTTAGGGAGTCTTAGTGAATAGATAGACACCCTTAAGTTACAAAACAAGAAAAAAGCCAAGACTGATGATTTAGCTATTTTCTATCTAAAATGTAGAAAGAAAGATGCTTTGAGAGAATGTCCTCTTGAAGAAAAAGTCATAGAAACCTGTATGATTTGTTCAAAAAGTCATGAGACTAAGAATTGTCCTTCAATTCCTGGTCTTAAGGCTATTTTTCAAGAATAAACAACATCAAATCGTACAAAATCTCTTTGTTTTGTCTCTAGAAGACCATGGCAGGGGCCAAAAACTCATTTAACAACCAAATGTATACTCAGCCCCCACCAAATTGGAATTCTTGGTAGCAATCTTGGCCTTAATCTCAATCTCAAACTTGGGCTCAAGGAATGAAAAATCCATATGGAATATTCTATAAGTACTATCAGTATCCTCCATCATATCCAAATTTTCCTCCCCAACAAGTTCCTCAACAAAGTCAACAACCCCAAATCCAAAACCAAAACCAAAATCCATAACTCTCACTACCATTCCCTCAGAGACCAAATCAATTACCTGCCCAACCATTTCCAAACCCAAACAATAAAAATCCTCAGAATACCTATATGATAGAAGGTCAGCAATTTCCAACCTATATGATTACTCTTCTAGATCTTAATGATGTCCAACTAAGATCTGGTAGGATATTAGAAAAGAGGAAGCCTTCTATAGTCATTCAAGAACAAGACAATTCTAAGGAAGATTCTCTACATCCCAATAAAAGTTTTGAAAAAGGAGTAGCTCTTCAAAACCAAAATTATGAAAATGAAAAGAAAAAATAACCAATAAATTCAATTCCTATCATAGAACAACCATCAATTTCTACTTAAACACCTCCTTTTCCTGAAAGATTACAAATTGATAAAGGAGTAGAAAAGCATATTATGTTGCCTAATTATGATTTCCTAGATGAATTAAAAAATATTTGCATCAAAATCCCTTTGTTACAAGCCATAAAGGAAATTCCAATATTAGCTAAAGCAATATAGGATTTGAGTATGAAGAAACCAGGAAGAAAAACAAAAGAAATAAAAAGAATCCAGCTTGTAGGAAAAATAGCAGACATAATGATGGGATAAATTTCCATTCAAAAATATTTAGATCCCAAAAGTCCCGTTGTAAAAACACATATCAATGGAGTTGAAATTCCAAACACATTGATTGATTTAGGAGCAGAAATAAACATCATGAGCAAACAGACCATGGAAAAACTCAAGCTTCCTAATCTTCTTTATACACCTACATTACTGCAATTAGCAGATAGATCTGTAATCGAACCAGATGGTGTGTTAGAATATATTTCAGTGTCTTTATATTCTTGGGAGTACCCTATTGATTTTATGATTTTAACCCCTAAAAACAATCTAGGAGGACACCCACTCATACTAGGAAGACCTTGGTTGGCTACAACTGATGCTTTCATTAGCTGTAGATCTGGTGACATGTATATTTCTTATGGTAATTCAACTAAGAATTCACTTTGTATCCTCCAACAAGAAAAATCACAAAGATATATGAAAAATAATGGATTGATGATGAAGAAGACATACAACCTCTTTTTACAATTTCAAATATTAGTGAAGATAGCCAAATCTTAAATACAATAGAAAATTATGAATCATCTCCAGAATATGAACATGATAAATTTCAATAAAAATCCAATATTGAATATTTTTCATCCAGACATATGTCTCTTTACTATATGGAAGAGTTTGGTAGCTCTACATTTGAAATCTTTCCAGGGAAAACCTTGAACACAAACAATAACTTGGAGAAATTACAACAGGAAAAGCTAATCAAAACATTACAACAACATTCATCTGCATATGCATGGGAATACACTGACATGAAAGGACTTAGTCCTAAGACTTGTATACATCACATTTACATTGAGGAAAATTTCAAACCTATCAAATGGCCTCAAAAAAGGATGAATCCAAATCTTAGGGAAATTGTGAAAGAAGAGTTGCAAAATTTGTTAAATGTAAACTTCATCTATCCAATTTCAGGCAGTCAGTGAGTTTCTCCTTTGGTGATTGTACCCAAAAAGAATGGAAAATGGAGGGTATGCATTGATTATAGAGAATTTAATAATGCTACCCTAAAGGATCATTTTCCTTTACCCTTTATAGATCAAGTGTTATATACATTAGCAGGTAAGAATTATTTCTCATTCCTGGATGGTTTCAGTGGTTACAATCAAATTCAGGTTGCACCTGAAGATCAAGATAAAACCACATTCACCTCTCCATGAGGAACTTATGCCTACCGAGTACTTCCTTTTGGATTGTGAAATGCACCTGCAACATTCCAAAGGGAGGTACTAGGAATTTTTTTTGATCTAATACATGATTGTGTAGAAGTGTATATGAATGAATTTACAGTCTATGGTAATACATTTGAAGAAGCATTAGAAAAATTGGAAAAGGTTCTTAAAAGATGTAAGGAAGTAAACCTCTCACTAAGTCATGAATTTTTTTTTATGATGTTTACAGAAGGTGTTATAGGTCGATTTGGGCACCATTCCCAATGACCTGGTTAACTGGACATCATCTCCACGACTAATGAATAAGGGTCTATCATTCCCTATCATTTCAGTTGCTACATGCCCTAAGACAAAGAACAAGACAAATCAACCATAAATTCCAATTGCAAAGGTTTCCAAGATTTTAAGTTTATAATATATCATATGAGAGCTCACCAATGTTTCCACTTAAGGGACTAAGTGCATTTCATATGCAGGTAGCCCCATTCAAGGCTGCTCTACAAAGCACTTCCCGACACTCACAGGTGTGTTGGTCACATTGGGAGCGAAATTCTCATTGTTCTGGAATCTCCACTTGGCCAGTGCCTTCTAGAAGAGTTCACATGTGTCAAAATTCGAATCCATGTGTCCATTTGACATCTACAAGATTGGGAACATGCCTTGCCTATTATTAGAAAGTCATTAATTGTAAAACTACCTTCATCTCATCTATAAATTGAGCACAGATCCTAGTGCTTGCTAAGGAAGAATTTGAGTAGAGAAATGCTGGTGGAATTTCAATTGAGGAGTTGATTTTCGTGACATGTTGCTGAATATATCTGCATTGTGATGAGGCCGGGATGCTGTTGGAGATGGTGACACTAAATCAATCACTGGGTTGTAACCTCCCCTTCTATCCATTAATAAATAATTTTGCTTACTTTCCCACATATGTATCTATATAAGCTCATGTTTTCCATATTATGAATTATTATCTGATGCATATGGTTTATGTTGCATTGATTTAACTAAATAAATTGAATATACATATGTATTATTTCTATATTTTTTTGTTTAGTGTTCATATTTGCAGCAAATATTTGCGGACATCTAGCTTGGATTTGAAGCTACAACAAGAGAGACAAAACGAGAATAGGAAGCACTTGGACTCTAATTAAGTTCTTTGATCTGTTCTATGTGTCTATTTATAGTTAGGAAAAGTAGTTGCAAAGTCTTTAATCTGTTGTTCTAGATAATCACCTATCTAGGGAAGAATTTTTTATTCGTAATCCATAATTCCACATAACTAATTTGCGACTCCACTAGGGAATTTACCCTTCATCCTGGGTGTATTTGCCTCGATTTATCTCTGTTTATTCACCCAGAATATTTTACTCATAAAGATTAGGTTTTTTGAAATCCAAATTTGCATTAGAAGTGTGTTAAACAACTGTGTTTTTCATTGTACACTCTGCCCAATGCAATGTTGGACAGGACACAGTGCTTTGCATAGCACTGTCTCCCATTCAGGCCTGCTTTGCAACGCACTGTTTCCCCTTAGAGACTGCGTTGCCCCCTGAAACCATCCAAATTTCATTGAATTTGTCATTGCATTTTGTTTTCAGTTTTTTCTCTGCTATGTTTTGAAAAGGCTGAAGCCTGATATTGACTAGTGACCTTATTTATTCCTTCCTCCTTTGAAAGAATAGTTTGTTCAATATTTATTTAAAGTGTTTTTCTTTATCATTGAAGAATTGATTTCAATGTATTTTCATTGCTGCATTAGATCCATTTGCTTTTGAAAAGGAAATTGTCATAAATTCTTCGTTTCCTGATAGGAGAAATTTTTGTTCAATTCCTCATTTTTCCTTCAAAAGAGAAATTGTTGTTTAATTCTTCATTTCTCTAAAGTAAAAGGAATTTTTTTTTTTGATTTCACGCACTTAGTTTCCTTTTCTGCATTCATAACATTAAAGGTATTAAAAACAAAAACCTACATTTGCATGTAGTGGATTGTGTGTTTTGCAAAAGGAACAATTAGGAAAGTTGCATTTAGTTTGTGCTCTTTGATTGTTTGCTCTCAAATTGATTGCTTTTTCCCTCTAGTAGCTAGGACTTTCATTGAAAAAGCTAAAAGTGAAAAGTTTGCTTATCATTCTTAGTTTGAATTTAGGAAACTCCAATACATCATTGTGGTGAACCTTGAAAGGAAAATTGATAAACAAGATGAACTTAAAATTTATCTCAATTTACCTAACAAAGAATTGGAACCATAATGATAACATTTAGAAGGTCTAGGCTAGAGACGTGTTTCGGCATCGTAAAACATAGCAGCTTTCATTAATTGTTTGTGATACATTTCGATTGTGATACCTCACTTCATGTACGTAAGTATATCGTAGCTTGTCCATGTAATTTCGAGTATATCAGGCGGTGTTATAGTACAAAATGTATAAAGGGGTTCTCTCACTATGCGGTTTCACATTAGATAGCGCTAATACGGACTTGGGCCTCCATGTACCTTCAAGTATATTTGGGAGGACAAAATTTAGGTTCTATCCATCCATAGTGAACCGATTCAACTACCTTGTAAATTGTGATACACCAAACACAACATTCGAGGAGATTGCCTTCCTGTACTTCTTGGTTCGCCAGGAGGTATTCTGCAATTCACAGTTTCTTGGTAAACCTTTTGCCTAGAATTACCATTTTATTTTGTTTATTTTTTTTTGGGTTAAAATAAATCAGTAATTGTGGAAGAACAAAATCCTTTCCCCTGTCATTCACGTAGATTAGTAGTGAAACCACCTTTACCACCAGAAGTTACCCCTGGTCGACGAAGGCAACAACACTCTACCGAATCAAGTACTATCCATACCTCTGGAGAAGCATCATCTTCCCATATACCAGAGATAGCTCAAGTTGTTTCTACACATCCCAGTTTGTCTACTGTTGTCAAGATGGAGTTTTCACAACTACCCATGGTCACGATCCATCCAATCAGTTTTACCATACCTCCTAGACCCGACGTTGTTCAATTATAAATTTATCCAGATCATGTCCCTTTCTTGCCAGAACATCTAAATCTAGAAGTCGAACAACCGGAAGTTGTTCCTACCTTGGTCATTCCACAATTTTCTATAGCCGTTGAAACTCCCATATCACACAATCAACTTCTTGAAATATAATTTGAACCTGACAGTGAAATACTTCCACTTGGTTTAATCTCAATTGAAGAAATCCCACAAGACGAGACACCTTTAACTCCAACCCATTTTTGGGAGGATCTTTACCTGTGCGAGTCTTTTCCTCAATCACCACCTTCTTCTTTGGTTTATCCTGTTCCTATTCAGATTCCCATCAATTCAAAAGGGTATACATTTGGTCAAGTAACCATGCCTGAACAAACATCTTCGGTTGGGCCATCTGTTCCAATTACGTCAGTACCTGCCCTCGCTACCCCGTCGATGTTTACAAATTTAGCAGAGTCATATTTTCATGGTGGCCCTATGGACCCATCAGGTTATAAATCTTTATCTAGAATTTTCTCTGGTGCATCTTCAAAACCATGGACTTTACCAATATCATCGCCTGGTATTATATCTGGTAATCCTATAGTGAGTACTGAACGATTTGATTCTTTATACACATCGTCAAGGAAATATCAAGCCAATCCTTTTGGGTCTATTCCATCCAGTAACATATCAACTGGACTCCCTACATTTGGAGAGCAATATTTTCTGTCTTATTATCCTCCTCATGCTAGGGGGAAACCTTTAGTCACCCACTTTGACAATACTCCATCACTTTTTGGTCAACCTAATGTATAAATGAATGTTTGTTAATGGAAACCCACTCTGCTTATCCAACCACAAACGGTTGTACACTCGTATCAACCAGTTCAACTTGTTACACCCACATCATTTCCACTTGTTAATACATATTTACTCCTATTACAGAATCAAAATGTTGTACAAAAACTGTTTCAAGCAGGTCCTTCAACTCAGTACCCTCCAGCATTGGGTCCACGGAATCCAAATACTTCGGTTAATTTACAACAATGTATACCTGGAATCATTTATTCACAAGCTGGTTTACCATATTATGGGATGTCACATCTACAACTAGGTTATACTTATCCTCAAATGAATCTAAGTTATCCTAATTTGGGTTATAACATTGGTGGACAGACCCCTTGGCAGCCTCAGGTGCAAATGCCTCAAACTTCATTTCAATAAGTATCATATCCATGTTTTGGTCAATAGACTCCTCAAGTGTTTTCTTATCAAAACAACCCATATCTAGGTTACCAACAACAAATTCCTTATGCTGGTGCTCAAAGGCCTGTTGCTCAAGAAATTCCATCATACCCTGGCTATGCTTAACCTAACCTTAATATACAATTTCCCTTTGTTGCAACTTTAGAGTTACCACATTTAAATCGGTTAACCAATGATCCAATCAACTATGCTCCTTGGTGGTCGGTGATACCTCACAAATTACCCTCGGATATTCCTAAGTTCAATGGAAACCCTGGGGAAGAACCGTCGACTCATGTCATGACTTATTATTTGTGGTGTTCATCAAACTCCCTAAATGATGATTCTATTCGACTACGTCTTTTCCAGCATAAACTCACACGTCCGGCTGCAAAATGGTACATTGAGTTACCTAGAGATTATTTTGATAATTTCACTGCCCTAGCTACTGTATTTTTGAATCATTTCTAGTTAACCATATGATATGAAACTGGAATGGAACTCTTGACCAATTTCAAACATACTAATGCTACTCACATTTTTTATCATATTCATGAGTGGCGTCGTCATCGTAGAATGGTTAAGACATTTGTTCCTGATCATCTCCCTACTGAGTGGTTCATTAAGTCCTTGTTACCATCTGTAACTGAGGATGTGGCTAAGGGGGGTCTTCACTAAAGAGAAGGTTATTGCTCGTGCCCAATATTTAGACTTGATTTACACTAAGTTCGGCATGCTCTATAAAAAATACCTAATGCTCCGCGACCTAATTTTATTGTTCCTCCTCAATTAAAGGACTCTCATGCCGGAGACGGCTTGATTGGTACTACAAGCACACATCATACTACTACATCTGATCCTACTCCTTCTTCCAAAATTAATGTCGGTTCATTTGAAAAAGGCAAAAGTGACGAGCAACCTGGAAGTAAGAAAAAAGGGCCAAATTCTAACCCACAGGAAAAATCATCTGATCAATCGTCTGGACCTAGGAAACCTCTTTATCCTACATAATCTATAATGAGGAACACTTTGTTAGGGATTTTCCTCACTGCACTGAAGTCTCAAAAATGGTTAAGACTTCCCATGCGTCAGCTGTTTTGATAGACCCATTTCCAAATCTGGACATAAATTTGGTTGCTACGGATCTAACTTCTAGTTCCCAAGTGCTAATGTTATCTGTCACAAAACCTTCAACAGATATTTTGGTGTCAACGTGTAATAAATATTATGGTATTCAGGCCACTGATCAACCTACTACCTCGACTACGAATCCTTCTACGGAAACAGTACCGCCTACTGCTATTCCTGAATTAACGATTAAGCCACTAAAGGGAGTCGTTCATAAATCGACATATAATCCTCGAGCAAGAGATGCACAAAATTATAATATAGTTGAAGATTTGGCTCTATGTCTGCTCTTGAGGTATTGCAAACTTTTCCATCCCAAAAATAAGCTTTATTGTCAGCTATTGGTGGAATTGATTCGACTGATTCTAATCTCATCATCTTTAATCATACGGGCTATGTGCCGCAACTACCAGTAGAATTGGCATTCTCCATACAAGTAAATGTTCTCAATCACCTTGCTCATTGTACTATTATTGATGAGGGAGAATCTACATGCATTATGTCTCTAAATTGTTTGAATTCACTTGGCTCGCCACGCTTATCTCAATCATCAACGATGTTGAAGGCTTTTGATGGACGTACATATAATCCTTGTGGTATTATTAATAACCTACATGTTGAACTAGGGGGAAAAAATTTAATGTTGATGTTGAGGTTGTTGATGGACCCCTCGACTACAATATTCTACTTAGAAGGCCATGGGTATATGCTATGACTGCAATTTTTTCTACATATTTTAGAATGATAGACTTTCCATATAAAGGTACTATCACAGTCATCAATGAGCTATCCTTCTTTGCCTCCACCTCACAGGTAACTGGAAGTGTTTCGTTCGTTCATGCACCCCAACTCACACTTCAAAACATTGGTGTAGGACTCTTAAAGGATTCAACTCTCATGGGAACCTTTTCATTACCGCCACCTACGACGTCAGCAAAAATATAAAGTATCGATACCTACTACATGATCTCTTCCAATCCATATGGCTTAAGGATGAGTACAGATGATTATGAAACCGTCACGTTGGATGAGTTTTTGCCGCCCAACCCTATTGAGTTGGCATAGTAATCAATCTATCTAGCTTGGGCAACGAATCTGAAATCAACATCGCCAATTGCTTGGGTTGATAGTTCCTTAGATTTCGGTACTCCTTTTGATCATTTTTCCTCAATTTTCTTAACATATGAAGCTATGATGTCAAAAGGAGAACCATGGGAAGATTATCATCACCATTCCCATCTTCCTAATTATCAAGAAAACTATCTTAGTGAACTATATCACCCATCAATCAAAAATTTATTTTCGAATTCTTTACCAATTAATCCTGTAAAAATTATATAACTGATATGTTATATGTCTAATATTCTCCTGATCATACACTATTTGACTTCATGCACAATACAGAATCTATTGTAGCATTGATCATCATATGCGGAAATTAGATCAATTGCATGCACACAGTAAAACCATAAATATTCACACACATTAACACAGTGATTTACAAGAAAGCCTGAAGCTAAAAACCCCAACTATATGTATATAATATACATCATAGAGATCATGTAACAATCCTCATACAAATATTCTCACAAGCTCTCAGTACAATCCAATCGCTACACACTAATCAGGCTAGATCTTGCAAATCCATGCACCGATCTTTGCCACCTGCTAGCCTGCCTCTACTGCGCAATCCCTGCTGAAGAATGGCTCTGAATTAATTCGAATTGGTCCAGCCTTTCACATGCAATCCTCATTGGCATCTCCATCAATGTGTGGTGCAAAATCATGCAACACTATAGTCACAACTGATAGTCATCTTGCCCTTTCACCTATCTCTCCACTGGTCTCCACTGAAACTGTCCATGCACTGTAGTTAACTGATGTATTCTTAAATTGATTAATGAGTTAATATTTAGTGAATTAATTATTAATTAATTCAAACCACTCTCACTAGTGTATCAATCAGTTAGACTAGATACAACTAGCTCAACTCTGTCTAACTGAGTTAAACTGAACACAACTCCACCAACTACTTCGACAAATCCACCAAACTCTGTCACATGAGTTCTAACTGAAGTCTCAATGAAATAGCTCCACTTAACCCTCAGGAATAGTGTAATTCCTTTTGTCAGCTCCTGTGCCACATCTGTGCACTTAACTGAAGTGCTCCAAGAGAATAAGATAATGTCTAGAGTCCAAATATCATTAAGAGCTAATAATATTCGACATATCTATTTTTATACTAGCAATATAAAAATAGATTTCACCCAGTATGTCTAAAAATAGAATTCCATCTATTTTTCCAACTTGACCAACCATCCACAAATAGCATCCTACAACTCATAGAATATGATCGACATGTCTAAAAATAGACATAGTCTAAAAATAGACTTGTGCCAAAAATAGCCAGCGGGGCCACTTAGTGAAGGCGACTCTTTTCACTAAGCTCATCATCTTGTTGCAATCTCAACACTCCCACTCAACAAGATAGGGATTATCTGCCACCCTGATTTTGCCTCTATGGTATACGAATTTTCTCCTGGTGAGCACCTTCGTCAAGATATCAACATCCTGATCCTCCATAGGAATGTAAGAAAGTAACATGATCTTCCACTGCACATAATCTCTGATATGATGATACTAGATGTCAATGCGTTTAAATATATCATGAAATAATGGATTAATCAAGAGTTTAATGCAACTCTGATTATCGCAATATATCACAGTAGGATCTAAGTGTGAACCAAACAACCCGACCAGGATCTTCCTCATCCATATAGCCTCGCATGCAGCCAAACGTGCTGCCATATACTTGGCCTCTGCTGAACTGAGTGCCACAGATCTCTGTTTCCTGTTGTACCAAGAAACTATTGTCGAACTGATACTAAAAATCCCTCCATATGTGCTCTTTTTTCCCGTTGGGCTCCATGCCCAATCTGCATCCGTGAATCCATGCAGCTTCACCTCATCCGACTGTCTGTACCATAATCCATATCCTGATGTGCCTCTGATATATCTCAATACATTCTTCCCTGCCTTCCAAAAGAGCTTGGTAGGCTTAAACATAGCTTGTGGAAGCTATTTAATAGCATAGCATATGTCCGGTCGTGTATTGACTAGATACATGAGCGAACCAAGCAATTTTCGATAAACGTGGCATCCAATACCTCTGCCGATGTAGCATCCTCTTTCCTCCAACCACCAGGAAGAGGAGTGTCTATAGGCTTGCAGCCTTGCATGTTGAACTTCTCCAGTACCTCCCAGGCATACTTGCCTTGAGACACAAACAGTCCATCACTGCGCTGCCAAATTTCCAATCCTAGGAAATAATGAAGGAGGCCCAAGTCCTTCATCTCAACTCTTTTGCAAGATCAACCTTGCATGAGAGTATCAAATTTTCATCACACGTCAATATCAAATCATCTACATAAAATAAAATGATCAGCAACTTACCCTCCACCACAATCTGGTATAGGTTCGGATCCGCCTCACTCTTGGTGAATCCAAGACCATTGAAATAGCTGTCTATCCGTGTGTACCAAGTAGGAGGTGCTTGTTTCAGCCCATACAACGCTCTTTTGAGCCTGCACACATGCGAATCGCTGCTGAATATTTCAAAACCTTCAGGCTGCTCTATGTACACCTCCTCCTCAATGACTCCATTGAGAAACGTAGTCTTCACATCCATCTGATGAATGTGCCAACCCATCTGCACTGAGAGAGCTAGGATGCTCTGTATGGAAGAATACCTTGTGACAGGTGCAAAGGTTTCTTCATATTCGATCCCCTCGATTTGTGAGAAGCCCCAGGAAACAAATCTTGTCTTGTACTTCTCGACGCTCCCATCGGCAGCTTACTTCACTTTGTAGATCCATCTCAAACCTACCACTGATTTCCCTTCCGGCCTTGGGACAATCTCCCATGCACTATTTCTGACAATCGAATCATACTCTTCCACCATGGCATCTACCCATGTAGGGTCCTCCACAACTTCCTCGAAATAGGATGGTTATTTCATGATACACTTTCTCATCAGAGCCATGTATCTAGTATATCGGTCAAGTGACTGTCTCTATCTGCGCTGTGATGTAGGTGCTCCTACAATCTTCTCTGCATCGAGATTCAATCACTCAGCTTCTGTAGTGCGCTTCCGCCCGCTGATGTTTGGCGCTGCATGAGCAGTTTTTTCCACTCCATGAACCTCCTCTTGTGGCTGATCCACATCCTGAGGTTCATGCTTAGGAACTAATAGTTCCTCATCTGCATGCAAGTGTGGTTCGCTCTCAAGTGAACACTTCATGGCTTTATCCTCATGAAATTTGATATCTCATTGCACAACAGTCTTCCGACTGTCTAGAAAATACACACGATAGTTGTGGGGTGTTTCTGTGTACCCAAAAAATATCCCAACCTATGTGGTCGGCTCCAGCTTCTTCCTTGCATCCTTTGTCACATGAATGGAAACAAGTGAGCCAAAAATATTCAAATGAGAAATATCAGGCTTCTTACTAGAAAATTCCTCTTTGGGTGTACTCATGCCAAGTACTCTATGAGGACAACGGTTTTGCACATAAACCGCAATATTGCATGCTTCTGCCCACAAGTGTATGGGAAGGCCCTGATCATGCAACATCGCCCGTGCAACACCCACGATTGTTATGTTCTTTCGCTCCACGACCCCATTTTGCTGTGGGTTATGAGGTGCTATGAGCTCTCTTCGAATTCCTTCTGTGCTGCAAAAGTCCTTGAATTCGTCAGAGATGAATTCACCACCATTATCACTCCTAAGAGCCTTCACCTGCTTCCCCGACTCTTTCTCAACCAGTGCCTTGAACTCACAAAAATTTGAGAATGTCTCGCTCTTCTTCTGCATGAAGAAGATCCAGCACTCACAAGAAAAGTCGTCAACAAATATCACATAATACCTATGCTTTGCTGTCGAAGCCACTGAGAAAGCTCCACACACGTCTGTGTGAATTATCTCAAGGATCGGTGTGGCGCGACTATCATTATCATGAAAGGTGGCTTTCACAAATTTTCCCAAAGTACATCCCTTGCACTGATCTGACTGTGCAAGTGTACCTTTGGGAAGCCCGGTAGAAATCTACTGCAAAATTTTCAAAGCGCCATGGTGAAGATGGCCCAATCTCCTGTGCTACAATTTGCCCTCATCCCGGCTCACCACTCCTTCTGCTTTGCCTACCATTGTTGCGCAGCCATCTACCTGCAATTGATAAAGGTTCTTAACTCGAACCCCTATTCTCTGAGTTTCACCACTTGCCTTATTGCGCAGAAAAGCCTTTCCCTCGCTAAAGACAACATCATATCCCTTGTCTTCCAACATCACCACATAGATCATATTCTTCTTCAATCCTGGAAAATGCATGACATCCTTCAATATGAAAGCTTTTCCAGACTCCCTCTCAAAGGAAATGGTCCCGATACCAGTCACACTGTATCTACCATCATCGCCCATCTCGATGTGCACTCCAAGATCCTTCTCATCCAGATCAATAAAAAAATCTTTTTCTCCTATCATATGGAAAGATGCACCACTGTCAAGAAACCACATTGAACCCATCACACTTGAGACCAAGCATGAAATCAGAAAAAAATCTAGCTCAAAATTCAAGGCTAAGGCGTCTCCAACTGCAAATCTAGCAGCCTTCTTATTTTTCTTCTTCTGTCGACAATTAGTAGCGTAATTTCCGTGTTGGTGACAATGAAAGCACTTCACCTTGGACATGTCCTGCTTCTTGCCTTTCGCACCGGATTGAGAAGGATTTTTCTTTCCCTTCCCCTTCCTTGCTTTGGTAGCCAAAGCGCAATTTTCTTCATCTTAATTCTTCAATGAAGATCCATCCCTAGTACTCCGCCTTATCTCCTCCTGCACAAGATCCGACCAAAGTCGCTCCCATCCCGACAGTTTCTCCCGACCATTGACAGTGTCCTCATAGGAATGCAAACTCTTCGGAAGCCTAAGGAGAGCCAAGCTCACCAAGTCCTCTTCATCTACAGTAACCCCCACACTTCCTAGCTCATCCCTACACTGGAAAAACTTCATGAGGTACTTCGGTATACTTTCGTCCTTCTCCATTTTTATTTTCCTGAGTTTGTCTTTGAGTGCCAACTTCCTCTGGTCGCTATTGCTTTGTAAAAATTCTGTCAAAGCTTTCCACATCAAGAATGGAGAAGCTTTACGATGAATGATGGACACTATGTGATGCTTCACACCTTCCAACAAAATCCTTCGATATTTTTCTGTCTTCTTTTTCCATGCGTCAAGTGCGGTAGCATCGCTAGAAGCAGGTTTTGGAATTTCTGCATCTATGAACTCCTTCAACCCATTATCCTCCAGCACCGCCTCCATCCTGTCCTTCCATGAAATATAATTCGAGCTGCCCTCAAGGGCATACTCCAATCGTAATCCGTTGAAAGACATCTCAACTTCAACACCAAGAAAGCACTACTGCAAATTCGAATTCCACCAGCACAAAACTCAACCGCTTCAATGATCTGCAATTGCTCCAATGATCAATGCTCTGAAACCATGTAGAAATTATATAATTGATATGTTATATGTCTAATATTCTCCTGATAATACACTATTTGACTTCATGTACAATACAGAATCTATTCCACCATTGATCATCATATGCGGAAATTAAATCAATTTCATGCACACATTAAAACCATAAAAATTCACACACATTAACACAGTGATTTACGGGAAAGCCTGAAGCTAAAAACCCCAACTATCTGTATATAATATATTTCATAGAGATCATGTAACAATCCTCATACAAAGCTTCTCACAAGCTCTCAGTACAATCCAATCGCTACACACTAATCAGGCTAGATCTTGCAAATCCATGCACCGATCTTTGCCACCTGCTAGCCTACCTCTACCGCGCAATCCCTACTGAAGAATGGCTCTGAATGAACTCAAATTTTTCAAACCTTGCTCACGCAATCCTCATTGGCATCTCCATCAATGTGTGGTGAAAAATCATGCAACACTATAGTCACAACTGATAGTCATCTTGCCCTTTCACCTATCTCTTCACTGGTCTCCACTGAAACTGTCCATGCACTCTAGTTAACTGATGTATTCTTCAGTTGATTAATGATTTAATATTTAGTGAATTAATTATTAATTAATTCACACCACTCTCACTAGTGTATCAATAATTTAGACTAGATACAACTAGCTCAACTGTGTCTAACTGAGTTAAACTGAACACAACTCCACCAACTACTTCTACAACTCCACCAAACTCTCTCACATGAATTCTAACTGAAGTCTCCAATGAAATAGCTCCACTTAATCCTCAGGAATAGCGTAATTCCTTCTGTTAGCTCCCGTGCCACATCTTTGCACTTAACTGAAGTGCTCTAAGATAATAAGATAATGTGTAGAGTCTAAATATTATTAAGAGCTAATAATATTCGACATATCTATTTTTAGATTGGCAATATAAAAATAGATTCCGCCTAGTATGTCTAAAATAGAAGTCCATCTATTTTTCCAACTTGACCAACCATCCACAAATAGCATCCTGCAACTCATAGAATATGATCGACTTGTCTAAAAATAGACTTGCGCCAAAAATAGCCTGCGGGCCCACTTAGTGAAGGCCACTCTTTTCACTAAGCTCATCATCTTGTTGCAATCTCAACAAATCCAATTGATTCCGAGCGAAATATTTCAAATATTGAAGAAACAATTTCTATTGATATTTCGACCAAACCTGGCATTTTAGAAAATATTCATGTCGGCATATCTTGTTCTCCATCAGAACTTGAATCATATTTCTCTTTATTTCGTGAATTCCGTGATGTATTTTCTTGGTCTTACGAGGAAATGCTAGTCATAGATACTAGTATTGTTGAACACACTATTAATATGTATCCTGATGTCAAACCGGTGCGTCAACGCCTTCATCCTGTTCATCCAAAGAAGCCTGTTGTCATCAAAGTAGAAGTTGAAAAACTTTTGCATGTTGGTTTCATATACCCTGTTCCACTAATTGAGTGGGTTTCCAATATCGTTCCTGTCATGAAAAAACAAGGAACCATTAGAGTATGCATTTATCATCGGGATGTTAATATTGCTTGTCCAAAAGACAACTATCCTACTCCCTTTATCGACCAGATTATAGATGATTGTGTTGGATGTGAAATATTTTCATTCATGGATGGTTTTTTCAGCTACAATCAAATAAATAACCACCCAGAGGATCAACATAAGACATCATTCATCTATCCTTGGGGAACATTCGCTTATAGGAAACTTCCATTTGGTTTAAAGAATGCTGGGGAAACTTTTTAGAGAGCAATGGTTTATGCTTTCAATGACATCAAGCACATTGTTCAACCTTATCTAGACGATTTACCAGTGCATTCAAGAAATCAGAATGATCACCCGATGCATTTGAGAGCCATATTTTTACACTGTTGTTGAGGCCTCGAAATTCCGCTGCCAAAACATGGGGAAAACCACCTGGTCCTGACCTTAAAATAGCTCCTTTTTTGTTTGGTGTAGTGGCTCTGATTGGGGATAATGGGACCAGTTTCCCAATAAGGATGTTTTTGAGGGCGTTATGAATATAGCATGCAAATGGATAATGATTTTGATCTATATGCATCTATATAAACTATTAATATAATATATACCTTAGGTGTTTTTCCTTTATGCGATCTAAAATGATATATTTCAACTATAAGTAATATAGATCATTTAATAGTTGAAAGAGATGAAAATTATGTAAAAATGATTCTTCTAACAAAATAGATTGCATAGAATAATTGTGAAATAAATATCACATTTATCATTGTGATTGCATATTCAATAAGAAACCATAGCTAAATATTAGAACAAAAGTGCATGTAATATTTATATATGATGATGTTTCAAATATATAATGAAATAAAAAGATGACTACCAATCTATGAAGTAAGACTTAATACAAGTGAATAGAAGTACCATATGTACGAAGTTCTACTCATGTAAAGTGATAGCAATGAATCTGCTCCTTCTTACTTTCAAGAAATTTAAAGAGTACAGTAGTGCAACTTTAATTGTCAAAAGATAACAGATGTGTTCCATTAATTCATTAAAGCACTCATAAACTTACAATAGTGCATTCTTTGCAAATGTTTTTGACAGATTTCTGGACCTTTCTCTAAATGCATGAGAAGGGTTTAAATACTAAACTAACTATAACTAAAATAGATTATTACAAAAATATAGAGGAGGTTTCAAACAACCTTCCTCATAAAGCAAACTTAAACTACAATCTAGGAAATTAAACTAACAATTCTGATTTATGAGTCCCACCCTTCTTTCTGAATGTGGCCACGAAGTTGGAAAATATCCAACATTGCTTTGAGTTGAGCTGGCTGCGATATACTTGATCGGATCTATCCCTTGAAAATAGAAATTGGGATTGCTGACTGGGATCTCTTTGTTGAATCTGTAAGAGCCGCAGAGTTTGATGCTGATGATAAGGTTTGATCAGAAAATTCCAGTAATTTTCCTGATCAAACTTATTTACCTTTTTAATCATTTCCTCCTATGTATTTTCTCTCTACTTCTGCTATGTTTCCACCTGTCTTGTTTATGAAAACACATCAGATGTGTTTTACTTAAGAAGTTTTGCTCTAGACAATTGCTCACACATAGATTCAATAATCTCACTTGATATCTTGGATGTCTTTGTTGCTGCTTTCTCTGCCTGTTTTATTTGCGCTTCCCATTCTATGAATCAAATTTCTTTGTGAAGCTTATATACTTGAGGTAGATTAGCTTCTTTCCCTGAATCTGAAACTTGCCATTGAATGTGTTCTTCAATTTTCTTATCAAGGATTTCACATTCAAGTTTCTGAATTGCTATCTACCGAATCATCATTTTATTTGAATCACAATAAGAGTCAATTATAGAAGCTTGATGACAAAACACTTATTGTTCTTTATTTAACTTAGTGTTTAAATCTGGTGCTTCTTTGATAAATTTCTCTAATTGTGGCTGACTTTGTAACTTAGTCATTGGTATTTCCAGTTGTGCTTGTTTTTCATTAATCACTGTCTGATGCTACAATTTTAGGCTTTCAACATGTTTATGAAATTGGGTTGTGTTTACTTTAACTTGCTCACTAGAATTAGATTTCTCTTCATTCAACAACTTCTCTAGTTCTTGTACTCTGGCTTCCTTTTGTTTTAGCAACACTCTAACCTTAGTAGCTTTATCAATAGTAGCAGTAGCATATGCCCCTGCATATTATGATAATTTGGTTATATGTTCAGTAGGATAATTTGAGGAATCTTTCCATAATACATCAACTGATTCATCGGTAGGCTTTGAATTTGTTTCATCAATTCTTCTTCTTTTGTTTCTTTTAACTACAGTCTTATAACTAGGACTGTAGAAAATATCTAATGAAGGAATATCTTCAATTTGTAGAACTATCTAATCTGTAGGGTAAGCCAGTATGATTTCTTTATCATGCATTGCTGGAACTTTTTGTAGTGGATTAACAGTTTCCACTATCTTCTAGGAGTGTTCAGGTGTCTGGAAACTTGTTGCTTGATCAATATTGGGATTCTCTTTAGGAGTTTTTATTGCTTTAGAAAACTCCTCACATTCATTTATAAGATATTTTTCTTGTGGTAAACTGGACTGATCTAGCATGTTGTGACTATGCTGAATTGCTTGAGAATCTGATTATGTCCCATTATTTCTTGATTCCTCTAGCATCTCTATCTCATGAATCACTCGGTCAATTGTCTTTTCTGAGTTTTCCTTTTTAGATTTGGATTCATTTTCAGAGTGATCTGAATTATGAGATTGTTGTTGTGACTAACCTGATTCATCTTCAGACATATCTTTTACTTCATCATCCAGGCTGACACTTGGAGAGTGTTTGTTGTAAGCTTCAATAGTTAACAAATTGAGAGGGACTTTCTCTAGTCTCTTGTTTCTGTATGCTTGGAAAGCTTCAAAATCGTCTTGACTTAGTTGACTAAATACATAATTGATAATATCTGAAAAATTTTCCATGCCTTAGAAGAGGTCATCAAATCCATTTTCCTCCCTTACAAAAGGCTTCATCTTAAGCTCCGCGATGTAATTTTTAATTACATCATTTGGATCATATAACATTTTCGGCATTACTGCCAATTTCAATAAATGAATTTTTGAAACTTCCTTGTAAGTATGGCTGATGTTAGACAATGCAAAGGTGCCACATTGTACAAGGAAATTAGGCCAAATTTCCTTTTTAGCATCTTTCAACTGTTTCGTAACACCATTAACAAGATGATAGGCTATTTCTTTTGCAAGTAACTTATCGGGAACGTAATAGGGTAAAACATGGGGAGAAGCATAACTCCCAAATACCCTAATATATGTAAAATTCTCTTCTGCAAACCATCTAGCTACTCGAATAATGTCTACATTGGCTTCTTCAAAAACCCTAGGAGCCCTTTTGTTGAAAATGATCTGGTGTATAGGCAATATGACTCCATAACAACTTCTATAGAAGTGTAGGTGGAAGTCTGAATCCCAGAGTTCTCTGTGATAAATGTGAATTGGGGTAGGGTCCTAGGTAGTCCATTTCCATCCCATGGTAGAAAAACTAGAAGTAAAGAAAATAGCATCCATGACATAGGTAGACATATAAAAGGGAGGTATTTCTCTGAATGAAATACTTATTTTATTTCTATATTCGGTAATGTACTTGGCTAGGTTATTATGTAAGATGTCTGCCCAATTCAAAATTGATGAATTGACAATTGCGTCAATCAGGGGACCCCATTCTCTTGAGAATCTAGTGCTATCTGGTTTGGAAAATAATCTACATAACATACTAGCAACATAATAGTAAGGTTTAGGAATTTGGGAAATTGGGTACGTACCAAACTTATCTTGCTTCAATTTTCCATGATTATCCTTCCATTCTTGGATGACTTTAATAAGATCTGGATGTTCTCCTCTAAAATTCTGCAAATATTCTTTGTCATATTTCTGCTGCAGGGGTGGTAGATGGTACATTGCTATTAAATCTTCTGCCCTAAAAGAACTCATAGTTTCTCCCTTATAATTCTTGAACATTCTATCTTCAATGTTTAAGTGGTCAATTGCCCACTTAACCATGTCCGTGTAAGGAAGAATCTTTGGTCTTGTAGCTATTCTGTGAATTTATGAGCATGAAACGTCAAAAAGAGTTGCGTCGGAGGTAGAAGCAGTGCCTGTCGAAGAAACTTTGGTTATCACCCTTGGTCCTTCACTTTCAAAAAGTTTATACATTTCCTCCCATGTAAAACTGCCACAATATTTGCTACAGATGGTATCTGAAAATAATGGAGACATCTCTATGTCTTTAGTAGACGACGTCTGAGAAATTTCTTTACCCTTTTTGCTCATTTTTCTCCTCTTCAATCTGTTAACTAGTTTCCTGAAAACAGAGAAAATTTTTACAAGTATAGAGTATCAAAGGGACAAATCTATCATTTATTTCAAACACACGCAAGCCGATATCAATATATTAAGATATAACATCAATCATAATTCATAATCTCTGAATTAATATTTCATATACCTCCACACGTAAGATCTATCAATCGCTTTAAAGCCGTTAAGACCTTGAATTTCATTTTGACATGACACAAGTTGTTTTACATGCTTGATCCATTAAATGGCATTGGCGCGCATATCGCAAGTTATAACTTATAACCATTTGTAATACTTACCCTTTAAAGGCCGCGAAATGCAAATTGTGTTTTTTTGTAAAACTTAAGTGGCCGTGATTGCCGAAGGTTTTATATTCATTTCTTTATTTTCTTGTCAGGTCCGTAGAGTCACAACTTATATCAATTTGCTTTATACATTTTTTGATTGATTAATTGAAGTGCGGTGCGATAAAGTAAATATAACGGTGATTGAAGCTTTTTTTGCAAAGTTTTAATCATATCTTCAGAGATGTTTGAGTGCATATCACAGCTTGCAAATTTTAAGGTTTATGAGTCTTTGAAATTCATAAGATATGTGATTTGCGATGCGCTCAAGAAAAATAAAGCAGAAAACTTGTTTTTTTAAAAGAAAATATTTATTTTCTAAGTTTTTTTGTTTTAGAAAATTTAAAAGAATTTCCTATTTTATTTCTAAAGGGTCCCTATTTATAAAAATAAATGGGGGTTGTTGTATAGCACAACAATTGGCGATTCACTTAGGTGAACCAAATATCTCTGATAATTTTTTATTTTTTTTTAAATTTCTAAGTTTTTTTTTTTTTTTTTAAATAAAATAGTTATAGGAATGAAATTTCAAATAAATAATATCTTACTAAGAAATGATTTTTTTTTATTCATTATTCACAATAATTCCTCTATTAAAGATATAAGTATGAAAATCTATATCAGTCCTTACTCAGTTTAAAAAGATAAAGTAGGCGGCCTTTACAAATCTACTTTATAAAAATTTACTCTTTTATCACAGTTAGAGCCTCTGTTCCAATAGGAAATTTAAGCTTTTGGCATGGTTACCTTTTAACCAACAATGATTCATTGTTCTTATAATTTTTAGAAGTAAATTCTAATCTTTGAGAATTTTCTTTTATATATTATTTTATTTACTTCAAAGCCATTGTCTTGGCTTGGTAACCAAATGATGACAATGGCACTCACTAGTAGTAATTAAGCTGATCAAGATGGCTCTTGATGAGACCCCTTTTCCTTTTGATATAATCTCAAGTCATTACCATGTTTTGGTAGACAATATTGGTAATGTCAATTTAACTATTTCCTTATGAACATGTGTTGTAGCCGCTACAACACCACCCAAAATTTTGGGTATATTTAAAATTTCGGGTTCCCCCTCTGCTCGCTTAGGCGTTAAAGTCTTCCACCCGACCTGCAATCATCTACATCCCGTCGACCTATCCCCAACCCCTCATGAGTTGCCTCGCCATCATGATCCGATGTCATCGTTGCAATCACACCATATGTGGGACGGATCATCCAGCGTGCGCCCGAACACTCTTGTCGCAGTCACGCCAAGTGTAGCGAGGCTGCCATGCATATGTTAAATAGAAACCTTTTGTGTATTGACGAGTAAAAGCCGTCCTGCTGTAGGTCATTAAGCATGTTGCTTGAACACTTCTCTTAAGCTTGTTAATTTCATGTGTTTCATCTGTGGTCATCATTATTGAAGAGTAATTATGATGTTGTAATATTCCACACAGGGGTCTAAAGTCATCGTTTTTGTTTGTGCAATTAATTAATGTTGCCCCATTATTATTATTATTATTCAAATCATGAAGACATGTAACCTGGGTTATTTTATTGCAGGAAGAACCTCTCTGTTTGCACATAAGAGCCAAGGTTTTCCCCAGCAAACAAGGAGACCATTTTCAAAAACAAGTAGATGCTGGCGAAACTCCAAGGAACTCACTGATCTGCCCAAGGTCGCAGGTCGCAAATCTGCTGAGGTCGCAGGTCGCAAATCCGAAGAGGTCACAAGGTCGCAGGTCGCGAGGTCGCACAACTGCCCAAGGTCGCAGGTCGCAACATTTCCCAAGGTCGCAGGTCGCAAATTCAAGGAGGTCGCAAGGTCGCACATCTCCAAGGTCGCGAGGTCACATAACTGCCCAAGGTCGCAGGTCGCAACATCTGCCGAGGTCGCAGGTCGCAAATCCAATGAGGTCGCAGCTCGCAAATCTGCCTAGGTCGTGAGGTCGCAAATCCAAGGAGGTCGCAAGGTCGCAGGTTGCGAGGTCGCACCACTGCCCAAGGTCGCAGGTCGCAAATTCAAGGAGGTCGCAAGGTCGCACATCTCCAAGGTCTTGAGGTCGCACAACTGCCCAAGGTCGCAGGTCGCAACATCTGCCGAGGTCGCAGGTCGCAAATCCAATAAGGTCGCAGGTCGCAAATCTGCCTAGGTCGCGAGGTCGCAAATCCAAGGAGGTCGCAAGGTCGCAGGTCGCGAGGTCACACAACTGCCCAAGGTCGCAGGTCGCAACATCTGCCGAGGTCGCAGGTCGCAAATCCAATGAGGTCGCAGGTCGCAAATCTGCCTAGGTCGTGAGGTCGCAAATCCAAGGAGGTCGCGAGGTCACAAGTCGCGAGGTCGCACAACTGCCCAAGGTCGCAGGTCGCAACATCTGCCGAGGTCGCAGGTCGCAAATCCAATGAGGTCGCAGGTCGCATATTCACTGAGGTCGCAGGTCGCACATTGCCTTGGGTCGCAAGAAAGCCCAACCGTCGGGAAGCTGAAAAGTCAGGAACCCCAGAGGGCAAGCTTTTCCCTATAAATACTTCCTCCGGGAACTTGTAAAAGGCTTTTCTTTTTTGGAAACTCAAGAGCTACATGTATTGTATTGAAAGATTCTACACTTGAGCATATGAATATAGATTCTTGTTAAAACACCCTATGGTTATGATGTGTTTTGCTGTGCGAACACTGTGTGTATTCCTTGTACAGCTTCAGAACATCCTGTGATTAATGAAGCTGCACTCTTCATGTCATCATTTATGCGTCATGTCTATCTGTGTTGTATCAATGATGTTCATTTTTGTCATCTGTTCTATTAATGAATGTTAATGAACTATTTTGTTAGCATTTCGTTTTATCTTTCAGGAAGTAAAGAGGTATCTTATCATAAAGAACTATTTCCTTTGTGATCAGACTACCTTATAAGCATTACCCCACAAAAGATGTGTTGCTAATGACATCTCTTGAGGTGTACATGCTTCATCTGTAATCTTGCTACGCATAGTGTATGATTCATGTTTAACACATCAATCCTGTATTCTGTATCATGTGAATAAGTGTTTGTCCGCAGGTTCAGACAGGTTCTTTTGAGGCCGAAGGGAAGTCATCTTAAGTGGTAGCCAGACCCACACCCCGGACGGGATCCCTACTCCAAACGGTTGAAGGTCTAATTGGGACTTTCTACCGGGGAGATCCCCTACTGTTGGCCGGACAAATTTTCCCGTCAACAGAATTGGCGCTAGAAGGAGGGCATGAACCTCTGACCAGATGTTTAACGAAAAGGGGGGGCCAGATGACAAGCTGAGCCCTTAGAGCCTGCAGTTAATCTCATATCTGTAATGGCTCGTTCCCAAATCATTCTCCCGAGATGTTTGTCGGAGTTTTATCAGCCTGGATACTTCATCCCCGATAAACTTATGTATCACTTGTCCCAGTTAAAATTTGATGGTGAAAATGGGGTGTCCATAACCCAACACTGTTCAGATTTTTGTGACTTCGGTGAGTGTTATGAAATTGACGATGAGGGTTTTTTTTGTTTGCTTTTCTTCCTCACCCTCGAAGGTCGTGCTAAGCAATGGTGTTGCACTTTGCCGGAGTCTTCCATCCATTCATTTCAACAACTTGCCCATAAATTACAGCAAGCTTTTCACAAGTATGATCCTCATGATGTTGTAATGAAGTTACATCTCATCAGAATGGAACCGCAGGAATCTTTAGGTGAGTTCCTTATCAGATTCGTTCATTATTGTTTTGAGTTCCGTGAGAGGGATGTTGATTGGAAATATTTAGGTAAACAGTTCAAGTATGTGATTTCCCTTGAGCAATTTCAGTTAGATCCTAGTGTTCCCTATGATGACCCGCAAGTTACCGGCTGTTTGGACTTTTTCACTAAGGCTTCCTTGTCCATCTCCCCAAGTCCAGGCCACATTCAGGCCTCCAAAGAGAGTGTTGCTATTTGTGATATTCTCGCCCCTCTTCCTGAGTTGTATGGGAGTGGGGTTGTGACCTTGGAAGTCTTGAGTAAGGATAGATACTGGCAGGAGGATAAAGCCGATTGCACCACCTTTGAGCCTTTCACGTACCATGTCGAATCTAAACACCCCAATGGATCATTATCTCTTTTGACGCATGAAACCTACCCGGAGCCCACTCAATGTCTCCCTGGACTTAGTCATGAATCTAGTTCACATTCAGATTATGAATCTGGCTCAGATTCGGATTATGAATCTGGTTCATATTTGGATTACGAATCCGGTTCAGATTCGGATAATGAATCTAGCTCGCATTCAAACTATGAATCTGGTTTACATACGTATTATGAATCGACTCCTACCACACATAAATTTTATTCCCTTACAAGGCCTGTCAAATCATTGTGTCCTCTGAACGACACTAATGTGCATGTTGAAAAGCCTCGTGTGGTTAACGCCCCTGCGATTCAATCTTTTCGTTCATTATTTCCTAGTTTGTTTCTCGATCCCGCCACACCAGTAATTTCTTCGAGACATTCAAAATTGCCTTATACTGGTATTGGCGACAATCATAAGCACGTAGAAGGTGTTTCACAATCACAGTCCAAAATCGATGAATCTGTTACATCTGACTTTTCTCACTTGGGATCTTTAGATAGCCATAGGAGTGATTCCCCGTCTGAACAACTTCAAGATGTTCCCTCTGTTGATCCATCCCAGACGGTAACTCTCGGGGAGCCTGACATCTCAGGTACCCATTTCGAACAAATCAATGATTACAGTGATCCCTTCTTATCTGAAAACATGTTCAATCATACCATCGAGGACTATCACTCGGATCTCTTGGCCGACCCTATGAGGACACCTGAATTCGATGATTCTCTTTCAAAAGATTCAAATACCCACCAAAAAATCGAAACGCTTCAGCTTCCGCCGACCGTTTCTGAAATGACCATTCCCCAATACCATACTCCTTCCAGCATAAACGCGTCGAATTCACCCCATCTTGGCAAATCTGGAGAATCCGAAATTTTGATTTATCAATCTGTCAGTGCGCAAACATTTGACCAAATTGATACAAAGCCTACTGACATCTTTCAAATCACTGCAATTGACAATCATACCCATTCGCCTGTTGATCTCGCCAAGCAGTCAAAGTTGGAAAACCCCTTGCCCAAAGGTCCAGAGTTTGTGCAAAGAAGTGAGGAATTTCAGGCTCCTTTAAACGTGGATTCAGATCCCCATACCCTTAACCAAACCCAGGAGCAACCCCGGACTAGATTTTTCGAAACTAGAATTTCTACACTTGGATGTGCATGCATCTATAATTCGCCTAGCACTTGCGTATTGTTTCCATTCCATAAAACTGATGGTCCCCAACACCAGGATGAGATTGCCGATCAACTCAACCGACCCCATTCAGTGAATGTGCTTGCAAATAGAAATGGGCTTACCCATCACCCCTTAAATCCAGGATCATGCATGAATGATTTTTTGTCATTTATCCATAATGTTGAGTTTCAACAACATATTGTTGGTTACCAAGATAAGAATGGGATTCAACTTGCACAATCTGTTCTGGCATGTTCTTTGGTAAGTATCTCTGATCATCTTACTGTGGCACCTGCTCCTCAAGTAAGTTTTGTTGCTGCTGCAATTTTTTGGATGCTAGCCCTGATCCTGATCATTGTTGTTCTTGCAGGATAGGAACTAATGCGGTGGCTGCACTGGAAAGCTGATTTTACATAACCCGACCGCATCATTGGTTAAACTAGGATTTAGGTGTAGGCTAGCTAGGACCCGCAATAAAATTTTTTAGTTTCAGAGTTAATTAGGTTTACTTGCAAAATTTTTACTTCATAGTTTAAAAATGTGTTTGTTGTTTTTGTTTACGATTAATATTTTAGGCATCATCATGTTAAAAGTATTTTCCTTTCAATGCCTTTTCAGTTGCTTGTTGTTGCATAAATAATCACTGCTTGTAGTTGCACTTACAACTGGTTGATCGTTCTCGCACACGGCGTTGCATTGCACCTTGAGCCTCGCTTATTACATTGCGTCGTACTCTCTCTCCCTCGCATCATTTTTTTTTTTTTTTTTCATATCGCCTGCCACTTCATGAGCCCTCATTGCAACCCTATCACCTTGCAGTCTTGTTTTGCCCCGATGGCTGAAACAATAACCCCATTGTTTTGTGTGAGGTTGCGGTGGCTATCTCAAGAGGCAGCTTTCTCTTAGGACTAGTCATCGAAGTCGCATTATCAACAAGAGGCCTATGAGTCTAAACTTATTATCTAGGGAGATACGAGCCGGTTGTTTGTAGGAGACCTGATGAGTTGAAATGACCCCTACCCGTAGCCTAAGCCTTGTGCCCAGCATAGTCTTGGACGTCTTAATGATCTGTTTTGCACACTTCACCTATTGTGGTATATGGGATGTGAAGGTTCGGCACAAGGGAAAACCCAAATCAGGACATCTTTCAGTTTCTGTAACACAAGAAACAACCTCTCTTTCTCGTAAAATAAGTCGGGATCCCTCATCCATGAGCACATGAAAATAAGTGCCACGAGCACATGAAAATAAGTGTTGTAAGCACATGAAACAAATAAGGGTAAAGGATCGAGAAAGGCTTCCTGCGCAGAGAGGTAATGCAACGACTCCGCCGGGGTACTGACCAGGCTCGCTGGCAGCGGAGCAACGTTTGTGATTTCTTGAAGTGACTCCGTCGAGGTACTGTCCAGGCCTCCTGGCAGCGGAGCAACACCAGAAACTTACTTTAAAAAATCCTGAAAATAATAAACCCAGTGCCTTGCTCTTCACATCGTCAACAAAATACTGGCGTCTGTGAGCTTTCTCTTTGATGTGTTTCTGATTAACGAGACTTAGTTGAGGCACAAGGATTAGGCATACCTATTAAGGGCCAGAGTAATACGAAGCGGTACCCGCGAAACTTGTTCAATATTCCCTTGCATCACTATCTTGGCTCAGACCTTTGTTGTGATATGAACAGAGATGCTGGATTCTACCAGTGGTTCGCCATTTGTTGTAGCCGCTACAACACCACCCAAAATTTTGGGTATATTTAAAATTTCAGGTTCCCCCTCTGCTCGCTTAGGCGTTAAAGTCTTCCACACGACCTGTAATCATTTGCATTCCGTCGACCTATCCCCAACCCCTCATGAGTTTCCTCGCCATCATGATCTGATGTCATCGTTGCAATCGCACCATATGTGGGAAGGATCATCCAGCGTGCGCCCAAACACTCTTGTCGCAGTCGCGCCAAGTGTAGCGAGGCTGCCATGCATATGTTAAATAGAAACCTTTTGTGTATTGACGAGTAAAAGCCGTCCTGCTGTAGGTCATTAAGCATGTTGCTTGAACACTTCTCTTAAGCTTGTTAATTTCATGTGTTTCATCTGTGGTCATCATTATTGAAGAGTAATTATGATGTTGTAATATTCCACACAGGGGTCTAAAGTCATCGTTTTTGTTTTTGCAATTAATTAATGTTGCCCCATTATTATTATTATTCAAATCATGAAGACATGTAACCTGGGTTATTTTATTGCAGGAAGAACCTCTCTGTTTGCACATAAGAGCCAAGGTTTTCCCCAGCAAACTGCCCAAGGTCGCAGGTCGCAAATCTGCTGAGGTCGCAGATCGCAAATCCAAAGAGGTCGCAAGGTCGCAGGTCGCGAGGTCGCACAACTGCCCAAGGTCGCAGGTTGCAACATTTCCCAAGGTCGCAGGTCGCAAATTCAAGGAGGTCGCAAGGTCGCACATCTCCAAGGTCGCGAGGTCGCACAACTACCCAAGGTCGCAGGTCACAACATCTGCTGAGGTCGCAGGTCGCAAATCCAATGAGGTCGCAGGTCGCAAATCTGCCTAGGTCGCGAGGTCGCAAATCCAAGGAGGTCGCAAGGTCGCAGGTCGCGAGGTCGCACAACCCGCCTGGTTATTTTGTGTCGCAAACATCCCCTCGCTGCTGCCGCCCAGTGTCGCAAATCCAACAAAGTCGGCAGGTCGCAACTCGCCAGGTCGCGAGGTCGCAAATCCAAGGAGGTCGCAAGGTCGTGCAGGGTCGCGAGGTCGCACAACCGCCCAGGTCGCGAGGTCGCAAATCCGCGGACAGCTTGAAGGTCGCAGTGTCGCGAGGCCTACGAACTCGGCCGGCCTGGTGTCGCAAATTCAAGGAGGCTTCAAGGTCGCACAACTCCCCAAGGTCGCGAGGTCGCACAACTGCCCAAGGTCGCAGGTCGCAACATCTGCCAAGGTCGCAGGTTGCAAATCCAATGAGGTCGCAGGTCGCAAATCTGCCTAGGTCGCGAGGTCACAAATCCAAGGAGGTCGCAAGGTCGCAAGTCGCGAGGTCGCACAACTGCCCAAGGTCGCAGGTCACAACATCTGCCGAGGTCGCAGGTCGCAAATCCAATGAGGTCGCAGTCGCATAGAAGGAAAAGTCGCAGTCGCACATTTCTGCCTTGCAAGAAAGCCCAACCGTCGGGAAGCTGGCAAGTCAGAACCCCGTAGGAAAGCTTTACCCCTATAAATACTCCTACGGGAGCTTGTATAAGGGCTTTTCTTTTAAGGGAAACTCAAGAGCTACATGCAATTGTATTGAAAGATTCTACACTTGAGCATATGAATATAGATTCTTGTTAAAACACCCTATGGTTATGATGTGTTTCGCTGTGCGAACACTGTGTGTATTCCTTGTACAGTTTCAGAGCATCCTATGATTAATGAAGCTGCACTCTTCATGTCATCATTTATGCGTCATGGCTATCTGTGTTGTATTAATGATTTTCATTTTATCATATGTTCTATTAATGAATGTTAATGAACTATTTTGTTAGCATTTCATTTTATCTTTCAGGAAGTAAAGAGGTATCTTATCATAAAGAACTATTTCTTTTGTGATCAGACTACCTTACAAGCATTACCCCACAAAAGATGTGTTGCTAATGACATCTCTTGAGGTGTACGTGCTTCATCTGTAATCTTGCTACGCATAGTGTTTGATTCATGTTTAACACATCAATCCTGTATTCTGTATCATGTGAATAAGTGTTTGTCCGCAGGTTCAAACAGGTTCTTTTGAGGCTGAAGGGAAGTCATCTTAAGTGATAGCCGGACCCACACCTCGGACGGGATCCCTACTTCAAACGGTTTAAAGTCTAATTGGGACTTTCTACCGGGGAGATCCCCTACTGTTGGCTGGACCAATTTTCCCGTCAACAACATGCTAAACAAGCTCGTGATGAGACTTATTATATTTTAAGTTTTTCTTATTATATATATATATTTTCTTTTGAATTCCTTTTTTGAAAATTTATAAGATTTTCCAGATGGGGTGAATCATTGGTCTTTTTAAGAGTTTGGGTGATAATGTCGAGTTTCAGATTTCTTTTCTGTAAATAGGTCTTTACTATGTTAAAGTTTCTTTTCTTGACTGATAAATAGAATATTCATGCTATATAAAAATGAGATTTCATCAAAGAATAACTGATTTCAGTCAAATTTTATTTTTCAGAAAGATAAAATCAATTTGTGTTTTTAAATCTTTCGATTTTTCTTCCTTTAACATTTTTCATTTTTTTTATAAGCGAAAAGAAAAAATCAAAAGAAAATCATCTGAGATTGTATTTGAAAAGCCAAATATTAATACTAAGCAACTTTTATTTTAAAATATAAAAACAAAAGACACTAATATACAAAGATAGAAGGGGTTACCTCCTATGAGAAATATTTTTTTAGAATTTGCCCATTAACAGGAAAAGAATCCTTTTTGCCTGATAAATCTTGTAATAGAAATGTTGATGGGCCTATTTCCTCAATTATTTGAAGTGGACCTAGCTAAAGTTTTTGAAACTTCGTGTGTTTACTTTTTTCCTCATGCGCTTTGTCCCATTTCAATACCAAATCACGAATTTGAAAATTCTTTGGAATGACAGAAGTTGAATCAAATGAGGCTTTTATTATTTGTTGATGATGAGCATGAGTTTGTTTGGATTTTTCTGTTTCTTCTTCTAACTTTATAATTTGACCTTCTCTAAATTGTAAAGAAGAAGTAGTAGTTTCATCAATGAATTGAACTAAGGAAAGAGATGGAATAACTGCATTGGTTGGAGGTACAACTTCTTTTCCATATACAAGATTGAATGGAGAAGTACCAATAGAAGCTTTTTGAGTTATTCGATCTGCCCAAAGAGAAAAAATTAGTGACTTATGCCAATTTCTTTGATTTGGATGAACAGTTCTTTTGATTATTCTACTCAGATTTTTGTTTATAGATTCTGCTAAACCATTTCCTTGTGGATAATAATTTGCATAATATTTTAGTTTAAAACCTCTTTTAATCGTAAAATATATCATAGTAGTTCCAGAGAAATAAGATGCATTATTAAACATCAAAGCAGTAGGTAAGCCAAACCTGGTTATGATATTTTGGTCAATGAAATCAATGATATTTTTTGAATTAGCTACTCTTAGTGGAATTTCTTCCACCCATTTGGTAAATTAATCTGTAGCTGTAAGAATATATCTATACTATTTGGAAGAGTTAGGAACAATCTCACCAATTATATCTAATCCCCATTGCTCAAATGGTTGTTCAATATTAATCGATTGTAATGGGAATGCTGACTTTATTTGTTTTCTAGATGTACTTTGGCATACTTTACATCTTCTTGAATATTCATGAGCATCTTTGAAAAGTGTAGGCCAATAGTAACCTGCATGCAGGATCTTATGTGCTTTTGTATTTCCTCCAAAATTTCCTCCAGCTGGTCCATCATGGAGTTCCTGCAAGACCTTCTTTTCTTCAGATTTTTCTAAGCATCTTAGAAGTACAAAATCAAAATTTCTTCTAAATAACACATCATTGACTAACTCATATTGTTTAGCTTTTAATCTAAGAGCTCGTTTTTTCTTATAAATAAGATGATTTAGAGCATATCCATTTTTTAAATAAAATATAAGATCAACATATTGTGAATCTGAATCATTGAGGCTTACCTCTGATATTTGCATGTTACCTAAATCTTCTTCTGCTAGCAAATGTGATGCTCCTATAAGCATTATGCAAAAACCTTGTCCTCTAATGATTTTAGAGGGTTTTATTTCTACATCATACTCTTGTAATGCAGTTACCCAGTTAGCTCTTTTTTCTCCTAATTCCTTCTGCATCAAAAGTTATCTTACTACAGAAAATGGAACTATGATTTTCATATGAGACTTTAGGAGAAAAGGTCTGAAATGTTTTATGGCTTTAAAAACATCAAATGCTTGTTTTTCAACAGATGTGTAATTCAGTTCTGCACCTTGTAAATTTGAACTAAAGAATTATATTGGTGTTTCTATTTGTTGGTCATTCAACTGTGTTAAAAAATATGCATATGATGTATCCGATGAAAAAGTGTATAATGTAAATGGATTAAGAAAATTGGGGGTGGTCAGGAATGGAGCATTGGCAATTGACTGTTTAATCAATTCAAATGCTTCTCTTTCATTATGTCCCCATTTGAAGACATAATTTTTCTTAATCATGTTCTGCAATGGTAAAACTATTTGAGAAAAATTAGGGACAAATCCCTTAACAAAATTAATTTGCCCAAGGAAAGATTGCATGGTTTTCTTGTTATGAGGGAAAGAAATTCATTTAATTTCATCAACTCTTTCAGGATCAATATAGATACCATTTTTTGACACAATGAATCCTAAACATTTTCCTTCATCTAAAGCAAAAGTTGATTTCTTTGTATTTAATGAAATTCCATACCTTTTGCATCATTCAAAGACTTGCTTTAGGTCATTCACATGATGATTTTAATGTTTAGAGAAAACAATAATGTCATCTAAATACATAACTATTGTTTTATTTATAATTCCTCTAAAAGTTGTGTCCATGGCTCTTTGGAAAGTGGCACTTGCATTAATTAATCCAAAAGTAATTTTTTGATAAGCATAAGTTCCCCACTTAGTTCTGAACATAGTTTTCAATCTATCATCTAGATGAACGAGGATTTGATTGTAACCTGAAAATCCATCTAGAAAAGACATGAGCTCAGAACCAACTACTTTCTGCAATACTTGTTCCATGGTTGGTAGTGGAAAATTGTCCTTTTGGCAAGCTTTGTTTAAATTTCTAAAATCAATGCAAATTATAATATCACCATTATTCTTCCTGACAGGTACCAAATTTGATACCCATTTTGAATGTTTGACTGGAAGGATAATTTTTTCTTTGAGAAGTTTATTCAATTCAGTTTTAATTTGATTTTCCAAATTTGGATGAATCTTTCTCAATTTCTACTGTACGGGATTTTCTTCTGAGATCATAGGAATCGTGTGTTGAATTACAAAAGTATCATATGTTTTAAGATCAGAATAATCCCAAGAAAAGACACTTTTGTACATCCTAAACAATCTGATGAATGATAATCTTTCTTCGGAAGACAGACCAAGACCTAGATTTATATTTTGAGGTTTTTCTTCATTTCCTAGATTAACTAACTCAAATCTTAAGGTAGAACTTTGTATTTTTGAGTTGGTTACTCTTTTAAATCTATACTTTGGATCATATAAGTATTCTAACTTGATAACAGATTTTGGAATAGGATTTTCATCTTGTTGTTTCTTAATCTAAGTGTCATGTTCGCTTTCATCCATGATTTGATTATCATAAGATTCTTTAGATGTTAAAAAATCTATGATATCTGAATTATTATTGAATACTCTCCAATTAGTGATATTATCAGGAATACATGGTCTAAAAATTAATTCAATAGAAAATCTATCGGGACTAAATTCTTGGGACGGGATTAATTTTGATGCTACATTAGCGATTAAATCTTCACTAACATTCTGTATTCGAGGTATAGAATAAATTTTGAAGGCTGAGAAATGAGTAGTTAATTCTTGGACTAATGATTGATAATGTTTAAAATGTCCAGAATTACAATGGATAGTATCTCTTACTTGATTAACTATGATTTCTGAATCTCCTAAAACCTTCAGATGTCTAATATTCAGATCAATAGCTTTTAATAAACCTTGAACTAATGCTTCATATTTAGCTACATTGTTGGTACAATCAAATTCTAATCGGCAGGCTAACATAGTCTTTTCGCCTTCTGGGTTTATTGAAATGCAACTTGCACCTGCACCATCTTCATATTTAGAACCGTCAAAATAAAGGGTCCAAAACAAAGAATTAACTATTTTTCTATCTAAAAAAATAATACATCTAGAATTATCTGACTGGGAAAAATTCTCAATCTGAGATACAACCGCGTTATCAAAGAAATGGGATGGCTGAGCATTAAAGTTTCCTAAAAATGACTGAGTAGAGTAGTTTCCAATAATGTTGTTATTGAAGGATACTGGCTCATTAAGCTCTTAAAGATTAGTCACTGTGTGTTTCATAAAATTTTCATGGTCAACTTGAATTTGGTTTGGCTTTCCATTATGTGGTAACCACATATGTGAGCAGTCCGTTGAAAAATAGCCATGAAGTTTCTCAGACCAATCACGACTTAAAATTAAACCATAAAATTCAGGAATATCTGCCACTAAAATATCAATTATCTGAACAATTTTGGGATTTGATGACAATATGATGGAATTTTTTTTTAATTCTCCTACCACTTCTACTCTAGTTCTGTCAAGTTGTATTATATGAACTGGAGAACTCTGACGAGTAATGTTCAATTTATCACAAACTGATATTGGCATTATATTCGAAGAAGCCCCTGAGTCTATTAAATAGTTATGAACATTTTTTTTATAGATCTCATAGGTTTAGAGAAATGGGGGGAGTATGAGAGATGGATCGATCACCTATCATAATTAAATCTGAAGCATCTATTTTTACTAAAGGAGAAGGTGGCTTCCCCATTTCATTAGCAGCTTGAACAATTATTGGAGCAGGTAAGTTTTAGGCATGAACAAATTTTAATTCTCTAAGTAAGATTTGTTGTTGTTGCTTCAATTTGGTAATCTCATGAATTGAAATATTTGCTCTAGTGTTCTTCATGTCTTCAACTATATTATGCTCAATGGTATTTGACATAACCATTGTTTTATATATAGGTGGAGAGTCTGATGTAACATGACTTGTTTGCGTAGCCTTTTAATTAGACTTTTTACTTACTGATTTGTCTTTAGCAAAAGTGGAATTTTTTTGCTGTTGACTAGGCTGTGTTGCTTCAGTAATATTTTTGTTGCGTGTGCCGAAAGGAAAAGCTTTGAGTTGTTCTTCATTTGATATGTTGAAATCCCACATTCCACTAAGTTCAACTTCTTCTTCTTCGTCATCTTCCTCTTCCTCTGTTTGTTCTTCCTCCTCTTCTTGATCTGATTCAACATTAGATATAATATTTGGAGGTTGGAAATTAGAGGATTGTCTTTTCTTAAAATTCATGAAACTCTTTTTTGAATTTGAATTTTTGGCGACTTGTTTCTTGATATCCGTCATCTCATTGGTCATGGTTTTCAAAAAAATTTGAAGACCTTCTATGTGAAATGGATATTTGGGAATTTTATTCTTAGAATCATCTTTGAAAGATATTTTCTTTGATTTTCGATCTTCCTGAAAATTCTTTTTCTCAAGAGTAGTTATACATTTTTCTACAGATAGAGATTCTTTCATATTTTCTGCAAGTGTTGCTAGTTTTTCTCTATCAACGAAAATAGTTATATTAGATGGAAGGGGTGAAATATACCACTCAATTTGAACTTCTGCAACAGAAACTGCTGTAACAGGAATTTTATTGATTATTTTATTAAATCTTGAATTAAAATATTTTATCTTCTCAACTTGTTTAGATTTAAGATTTGAAATATCATTGATGAGAGTAGCAGTAGTTCTGTCATCTCCAAACTTAGCTAGAAATTGTTCTTCAAACATATTCCAGTTAGTTATGGAGTGAGAAGGTAATGAAAAATACTAGGATCCTACAGATCCTTTTAAATTATATGAAAATAATCGTACACCGCAATCCTCTTCAACTATTGCATTCAAATTGACAGCTAACATAAAATTATGAATATGTTCTTCTGCAGGAAGACCATCATCGGGATTAAATTTGGGTAGCCATCTTTCGAGATTTTTAGGTAGAGCACGAAGAGGGGCAGGCATGTTTATAGCCCCTAGATTACTCCATGGGTTTACATTCGGTGGAGGGATTTGACCTGCCATTGGATTTTGGATGGGTTGATTGGGAATTGATGATGAGGCAGATTGAGCACTAGGACTAGTATTTTGAGTATTGGAACTAATGAAAGTGATACCGACTGTTGGAATGAAATTTGTGGAAGTGAGCAGAGGTAATGGGGGTGAATGGGATAAGATCTTGTTGGTGATTGACTCTGATTGATTCCTCTTTAAATTCTTCAGACTACTACTGATAGGAAATTCAAAAGGGAGAATCCCTGTTTTTTGACTTTTTGATCGAGTTAATATTCTTTGAGATTGTAAAGAAGATGAAATACTAAGACCCGATAATTGAGAATATTTAGGATTTTCAGTAGAAATAGATACTTTCTCTAACATTTCTATAAACGACTTAACTTCTAGAGAATGTTGGTGAAACTCAAGAAATAGTATAGTTTGATTATCACTAGGATACTTAGGGGAAAGATGATCGACTTCAGATTTTATAGATGAGGATCTAGATAAATTTCTAGAAGTTGATGGGGATCTAGAGGAAGAGAGACTTTTTGATTGACCTTTAGATTGATCATACCTTTGTTCCATTCACTTAGCCTCCTTCTAGCGCCAATATGTTGAGGCCCTAAAATTCCACTGCCAAAACATGGGGAAAACCACCTGGTTTGGACCTTAAAGCAGCTCCTTTTCCATTTGGTGTAGTGGCTCCGACTGGGGATAATGGGACTAGTTTCCCAATAAGGATGATTTTGAGGGTGTTGTGAATATAGCATGCAAATGGATAATGATTTTAATCTATATGCATCTATCTAAACTATTAATATAATATATACTCGGGGTATTTTTCCTTTATGCAATCTAAAATTATATCTTTCAACTATTAGTAATATAGATCATTTAACAATTGAAAGAGATGAAAATTATGTAAAAATTATTCTTCTAACAAAATAATTTGCACAGAAGAATTGTGAAACAAATATCGCATTTATCAGTGTGATTACAGATTCAATAAGAAACCATAGCTAAATATTAGAACAAAAGTGCATGTAATATTTATATATAATGACGTTTCAAATATATAATGCAATAAAAAGATGACTACCAATCTATGAAGTAAGACTTAATACAAGTGAATAGAAGTGCCATATGTACGAATTTATACTCATGTAAACTGACAACAATGAATCTGCTTCTTCTCACTTTCAAGAAATTTAAAGAGTACAGTAGTGCAACATCAGTTAAATAGCTTTAATTGTCAAAAGATAACAGATGTGTTACATTAATTCATCAAAGTACTCACAAACTTACAATAGTGCATTCTTTGCAAATGTTTTTGACAGATTTATGGACCTTTCTATAAATGCATGAGAAGGGTTTAAATACTAAACTAACTATAACTAAAATATATTATTACAAAAATATAGAGGAGGTTTCAAACAACTTTCCTCATAAAGCTAACTTAAACTACAATCTATGAAATTAAACTAACAATTTTGATTTATGAGTCCTACCCTTCTTTCGGAATGTGGTCACAAAATTGGAAAATATCTAACATTGCTTTGAGCTGAGCTGGCTGCAATATCCTTGATCGGATCTATCCCTTGAGAATAGCATTTGAGATTGATGACTGAGATCTCTTTGTTGAATCTGTAAGAGACTACAGAGTTTGATGCTGATGATAAGGTTTGATCAGAAAATTCCAGTAATTTTCCTGATCAAACTTATTTACCTTTTTAATCATTTACTCCTATGTATCTTCTCTTTTCTTCCACTGTGTTTCCACCTACCTTGTTTCTGAAAACACATCAAACGTGTTTTCCTTAAGACTTTCTACTCTAGACAGTTGCTCACACATAGATTCAATAACCTCACTTGATATCCTGGATGTCTTTTTTGCTGCTTTCTTTGTCTGTTTGATTTGCGCTTCCCATTATCTGAATATAATTTCTTTGTGAAGATTATCTACTTGAGGTAGATTAGCTTCTTTCCCCGAATCTGAAACTTTCCATTGAATGTGTTCTTCAATTTTCTTCTCAAGTCTTTCACATTCAGGTTTATGAATTTCTATCTGTTGGATCATCATTTTATTTGAATCACAATAAGAGACAATTATAGAAACTTGATGACAAAACACTTCTTGTTCTTTCTTTAACTTAGTGTGTAAATCCAACCCTTATTTGATAAATTGTTCTAATTGCGGTTGTCTTTGTAACTTAGTCATTGGTATTTCTAGTTGTGCTTATTTTTCATTAATCTCCGTTTGATGCTGCAATTTGAGGCTTTCAACATCTTTATGAAATTGGGTTGTGTTTTCTTTGACTTTCTCACTGAAATTAGATTTATTTTCATTCAACAACTTCTCTAGTTCTTGTACTCTGGCTTCCTTTTGTTTTAGCAAAACTCTAACCTCAGTAGCTATATCAATAGTAGTAGTAGCATATGCCCTGAATACTGTGATAATTTGGTTAGATTTTCAATAGGATCATCTGAGGAATATTTATATAATACATCAACTGATTCATCTGTAGGCTTTGAAGTTGTTTCATCAATTCTTCTTCTTTTGTTTCTTTTAACTACAACCTTATAAATAGGACTATATAAAATATCTAATGAATAAATATCTTCAATTTGTAGAACTATCTGATCTGTAGGGTAAGCCAGTATGATTTCTTTATCATGCATTGTAGAAAATATTTGTAGTGGATTAACAATTTCCACTATCTTCTAGGAGTGATCAGGTGTCTGGAAACTTGTTGCTTGATCAGTATTGGGATTCCCTTTAGGAGTTTTTACTTCTTCAAAAAAATCCTCCCATTCATTTATAATATCTTTCTCTTGTGGTAAACTGGACTGATCAAGCATGTTGTGGCTATGATGAACTACTTAAGAATCTGATTCTGTCCCATTATTTCTTGTTTCCTCTAACATCTCTATCTCATGAATCACTTGGTAAACTATCTTTTCTGAGTTTTACTTTTTAAATTCAGATTCATTTTTAGAGTGATCTGAATTATGAGATTGTTGTTGTGACTAACTTGATTCATCTTCAGACATATATTTTACTTCATCATCTAGGCTGACACTTGGAGTGTGTTTGTTGTCATCTTGAATAGTTAACAAATTGAGAGGGACTTTCTCTAGTCTCTTGTTTCTGTATTCTTGGAAAGCTTCAAAATCATCTTGACTTAGTTGACTAGATACATAGTTGATAATATCTGAAAAATTTTCCATGTCCTGGAAGAGATCATCAAATCTGTTTTCCTCCTTTACAAAAGGCTTCATCTTAAGCTCTGTGATGTAATTTTTAATTACATCATTTGGATCATATAACCTTTTTGGCATTACTTCCAATTTCAATAAATGAATTTTGGAAACTTCCTTGTAAGTATGGCCAATGTTAGACAATGCAAAGGTGCCACATTGTATAGGGAAATTAGGCCAAATATGCTTTTTAGCATCTTTCAACTATTTAGTAACACCATTAGCAAGCTGATAGGCTATTTCTTTTGCAGGTAACTTATCGGGAACGTAATAGGGTAAAACATGGGGAGAAGCATAACTCCCAAATACTCTAATATATGTAAAATTCTCTTCTGAAAACCATCTAGCTACTGGAAGAATGTCTACATTGGCTTCTTCAAAAACCCTAGGAGCCCTTTTGTTGAAAATCATTTGGTGTATAGGAAGCATGACTCCATAACAGATTTTATAGAAGTGTAGGTGGAAGTCTAAATCCCAAAGTTCTCTGTGATAAATGTGAATTGGGGTAGGGTCTTGGGTAGCCCATTTCCATCGCATGGTAGGAAACTAGAAGTAAAGAAAATAGCATCCATGACATAGGTAGACATATAAAAGGGAGGTATTTCTCTGAATGAAATACTTCTTTTATTTCTATATTCAGTAATGTGCTTGGCTAGGTTATTTGATAAGATGTCTGCCCAATTCAAAATTGATGAATTGACGATTGCGTCAATTAGGGGAACCCATTCTCTTGAGAATCTAGTGCTATCTGGTTTGGAAATTAATCTACGTAACATACCAGAAACATAACAGTAAGGATTAGGAATTTGGGAAATTGGGTACATACCAAACTTATCTTGCTACAATATCCCCTGATTATCCTTCCATCCTTGGATGACTTTAATAATATCTATATGTTCTCCTCTAAAATTCTACAAATAGTCTTTGTCATATTTCTGCTGTGGGGGTGGTAGATGGTACATTGTTGTTAAATATTCTGCCCTAAAAGAACCCATAGTTTCTCCCTTGGAATTCTTGAACATTCTATCTTCAATGTTTAAGTGTCAATTTCCCACTTAACCATGTATGTGTAAGGAAGAATATTTGGTCTTGCAGCTATCCTGTGAATGTATGAGCGTGCAATGTCAAAAAGAGTTGCGACGGAGGTAGAAGCAGTGCCTGCCGAAGAAACTTTGGTTATCACCCTTGGTCCTTCACTTTCAAAAAGTTTATAGATTGCCTCCCATGTCGAACTGCCACAATATTTTTTGAAGACGTTATCTAAAAATAATGCAGACATCTATGTGTCTTTAGTAGACGATGTCTGAGAAATTTCTTTACCCTTTTTGCTCATTTTTCTCTTCTTCAATCCGTTAACTGGTTTCCTGAAAACAAAGTGAATTTTTACAAGTATAGAGTATCAAAGAGACAAATCTATCATTTATTTCAAACACACGCAAGCCGATATCAATTTATTAAGATATAACATCAATCATCATTCATAATGTCTGAATTAATATTTTATATACCGCCACACGTAAGATCTATCAATCGCTTTAAAGCCGTTAAGACCTTGAATTTCATTTTGACATGACACAAGTTGTTTTACATGCTTGATCCATTAAATGGTGTCAGTGCGCATATCAAAAGTTATAACTTATAACCATTTGTAATACTTACCCTTTAAAGGCTGCAAAATGCAATCTGCGCAAATCGCAGATCGCAAATTTTATAGGATAACAATTTGGCGCATGTTATAAATTGTTCGAAATGTGAATTGCATTCTTTTGCAAAACTTAAGTGACCATGATTGCTAAAGGTTTTATATTAATTTCTTTATTTTCTTGTCAGGTCCACGGAGTCGCAACTTATATCAATTTTATTTTAACGTTTTTTGATTGATTAAGTGAAGTGCGGTGTGATAAAGTAAATATAACGGTGATTGAAGTTCCTTTTTTGCAAAGTTCTAATCATATCTTCAGAGACGTTTGAGTGCATATCACATCTCGCACAATTTAAGGCTTATGAGTCTTTGAAATTCATAAAATATGCGATTTGCGATGCATTCAAGAAAAATAAAGTGGAATTTTTTTTTTTTTAAAGAAAATATTTATTTTCTAAGTTTTTTTTTTTAGAAAATTTAAAAGAATTTCCTATTTATTTCTAAAGGGTCCCTATTTATTAAAATAAATGGGGGTTTTTGTATAGCACAACAAATACTGACACTACAAAATTCACCTCAATCCACATAAATGTGTGTTTTGTGATGGTTCTGGTCATTTTCTTGGATTCTTCATCTCAAAAGAAGGAATTCAAATCGACCCATTTAAGGTTCAGGAAATTCTTGATTTTCCTGCACCATCAAATTTACTTCAGATATAGAAACTTCAAGGAAAGGATAACTTCCTAAGGAGGTTCATACACAACTATGTAGAAATGGCTAAAGGATTTACTAGGATTTTTTAAAAAGGGGTTCCCTTCCATTGGGACCAAGTTGTGTAAGCTTCTTTTGATGCTGTTAAGGATACTCTTGTCCAGACGTCATTAATGTATCCCCCTAATTATCAAATTGATTATTTCCTATATATCGCCATGACAGAAAAGACCATTGCTATGGTATTGGTACAAGTAGAAGATGGGATAGAACATCCAATATATTATTTGAGTCTTAATCTCAATAATACGGAAGTTAAGTATTCATACATAGAAAATCTTGCCTTGGCAGCTGTTCAAGTTGTACAAAGATTTCACCACTATATACTGCTCCGAAACACTACTACCGTTTTGGATTGCAACCCCATGACTTATATCTTATCATGTCAATTGTTGGGGGGGGAATATTCAAAATGGATTGTCATTTTGCATGAATATGATTTGGAATTCATCAAATCCAAGTCAAAGAAGTCTTTAGTTTTGGCAGAACTTCTTTGTGACCTTCCCTCTGATAGTACTAAAACTACGTCAAAACCATCAATTCTTGACAAGTCTTTCTTTCTGATCGGATCATCTGATCCTTGGTATGGAGATTTCATCATTTATTTCCAAACTCAAACTTTTCGGCCTAATACCTCTCACTCTGAACATTGACGTATTCGATACCAAGCCAAAGATTATTTGATCGTCAGCAATAAAATTTATGATTATGGTGTCGATACAATTTTAATAAGGTGCCTCACTCATGAGGAGGCCGAAAAGGTTTTAAATGCTTGTCATGCTGGGCCTTTTGGTGGACATTTTTCTGAATATGCCACCACGTAGAAGATTCTCCGCGCCGGTTACTTTTGGCTTACCATTTTTCGCGACTGTATTATCGCGGTCAGAAGTTGTCATGCGTGCCAAATTTTTTATCGTAAAATCCGCAAACCACCAACACCAATGCATCTTGTTGTCTCTGTGAGACCATTTTCGAAATGGGGTATTGACTTCATAACCTGTAACCCTCGTTCGTCCAGGGGGCATGGTTATATTATTGTCACAGTAGAATACTTTACCAAATGGGCCAAAGCGATGCCTACATTCAACAACACAGGACATACAACTGCATTTTTTTTCTTTAATCATGTTATTGCATGGTTTGGGGTCCCACAGGCTATAGTTACAAATCATGGGAAGCATTTTCGCAACCACATGATGGTTGAATTGACTGCCAAGTTAGGATTTTCAAATGATAATTATACTCCTTATTATCCACAATCAAATGAACAAGTAGAGGCTATCAAAAAGATTCTTAAACGTATGCTTCAACGAGTGATAGGAGTTTGTAAAAGAAATTGGCATTTGATCCTGTACTCTGCCTTGTGGGTGTATCTAACCTCAGTGAGAAACACAACTGGATTTACTCCTTTTCAATTCGTGTATGGTCTGGAGGCTATCTGGCCTATCCAATGTGAAATTCCATCGTTAAAACTCACAATCAACTTTTAACCTAACACCTCAGAAGAAGAAGTGCATCTCCTTAACCTCATCCATCTTGATGAAACACGTCGTGAAGCCAAATTGGCCAACGAAGTGCATAAGAGATGTATAAAGGCGCAATATGACAAAAATGTCTAGCTTCGTATTTTCTCAGAGGGCGACTTGGTCCTTCTTTACGATCAAGAAGCTGATGTAATAGGTACAAGAAAATTTGATCCATTATGGCATGGCCCCTATATTGTCAAAAGAGTTCTTTCTAAGGGTGCCTATGAGTTGGTTGATTACGATGGAATTCCATTGGCGCAGCCTAGAAATGGGTTGTATCTAAAACGTTACTATGCTTAATCATGAGCATAGTAATATTTTGTATTATATTTTCTATATATGATGTTGATTTTCATTCACTATATTAGTTTGTTTTTAGAGTTTTATTGACTTTAGTAATCCACTTTATATTTTATCGCAGATGTCTGAAGCTTCAAAACCTTTTTTTGGATATGCTGATGGTGCTAGTTGCAGTAATCAGAATCTATCCTTTGTAGTGTGGGCCATTTTCATTCCGAATGATGAGTTAGTGAGTTTTCAAGGGATTTGTATTAGTAGATCAATGAAAAATATCTCTTAGTATAGCACGTTGATTGAAATTCTCTCTGATGCCATTTCATTTGGTATTAACCACATCATCATAAGGTTAGACTCACAACTTGTGGTATTACAACTTACTAGTGTTTATACTATTAGAAATCCAACACTTCATCATTTGTTCCTAAGAGTTCGACTTTTGGAAAGACACTTTGATTTTATTCAATATCAACACATTTCCAAAAATTTGAACACATTAATTGATTCATTAACTAATCAAGTTTTAGATAGACATGTGCAACATATGTAAAGAAAACATTCACATCATTGAATAGGATTGCATAATAAACATAGGAAAACACTGAAATCATATTGATAGATAGTTATATGTTTTTACAAAAAATTGTGCCTAAGATACATTGGTCATCTGACCTCAAAATGTATGCAAAATGTCAAAAGTAAACTAGTGGTGCTCATGGTAACATGCTATAGATCTAGCTATCCTACACAGTAACCACATCCAGTGGTTAGGAAGCCCAATAGTGTGTCGCTGAAGTCGCATGGGTAAATATTCGATCTGGCAATCTAAAATCCCAAAGGTCAACCCCTTTATGTGTTGTCGAAGCTTAGACAGAGTCTCAGCCATATCAAGATCCTGAAGGACTGCTCTCCCGATATCCCTCTCTGCTACCGCATCTGCTTCATGCTTTGGTTCCTCTACTGGTTGAACACGACCAACATCAGCATTACCTAAAACATTTAGTTTAGTATTGGGAAAACATCAAAATACAAAAACATTGTATAAACCTTAGAAAAATAAAAAAACATGGTCAAAACATTCTCACCTTTTGCACCCCACTTAGCGCCTTCTGGTAATGCTAAATCTGGATCTTCTTGGAGATGAACACCTGTGTATGCATACTCATCGATGGCGACAATATTTCTCCTAACCCATGTGAAGAATGTAGTCGATAACACAATGGTCAATTGGCCTGGATGCCTACCCATGAGTTTTAACCATCTCTACATCCATGGATCTCTAGGATTAGACACATCCAGTTTCACATGTTGTGGCTGCATCAGTGGAATCCCTTCTAAGGAAAATGATATGAGGATTGAACCATAACTGAAGTTATTCTTCCTTCCTCCCTTTTCTTTGTTTAGTTTTCCTTTTATCTGAGAAAATACAACCATAAGAACCATTAGATTCCATTCAATGCAAGAAATTGGGCAAATTTTGGGCATAATGCAAAAAAAAAATAAAAATGTAGATTGCACCCAACCTAGGCTCTAAGAAGAGACAGTGTGTTATGTATGCAATTAACCTTCAATTTATTTATTATGCAACACAAGTTTCGACATTCAAGGGTGCGTTGCCCTCTTTTGGGGTAGAATTTACCCTAGGGACCTCAAAACCCTAAAAAATTGTAGAAATTGGAAATGAAATGATTACTGAAGGAAAGAGGAGGTTCATGGCACTAACCTAGATGAAACATCAAAGAAATCCGTCCATAGAAATGATCACAATCAGTAGCTGAAGTCTGGGGGAGAAATCAGGTTCAAAGCTCCAAAATGAAAATGGTAACTTTGGAATGATAAAAATGAATAGTAAAAATACCTTTAATAGTCATTTAATTATTTGCAAAGTACATTTATTGCTATGACTATGGTTTTATTATGTTTTTTTATCATGAAACAGGTATTTTTAATCCATTTTATGTTGTTCTGAATAGGCTTTACAACTGATGAACATATTAGTCTTGCAGATTTATTTCAAGAATGATCTGACCACAAAGCATACTTTATCTCATTATTTTTCGAGCTTTGTTAGAAACGAAAAAGGATTTGAAGCGCACTTTTGTCTCTTTTTCGAGCTTCGATAACAGCGAAAAAGGAACCCCTGGAGTCTTCTTTCAGCTCTTTTCAAACTCTGATAATATGAAAATATTGTTAAGCACTTGTCTTTTCGAGCTCGTAAAATTAAATGAATTGATATCTACTCAGTATAAGTTTAACCCTTTTCTGGACTGAGATAGATTATTTATTAAAAACGAATACCTTTGTCAAACATGACCAAAGAGGTTCTCTTAGATATTATTTCACACTTTTTCGGATCTGAGTGACAAATTTATGAAAAAGTACTTATGGAGTTTTCTTTCTTCCTCCTTTTCAAACTCTCTAAATATGAAAAAGGACCAAGCTCTCACTGTTGTTAGGCTCGTTAAAACATAAAATAGTGACAAGCTTTTTGATCATTGCAAGAATCAAGTTTCATTCATCACTAGACTCATTAAATTATTAAATAGTGATACATTTTTCACCCGAAGGGTTGAATTATAGATCAAGCATATGTTATCCTCCTTAAGCTTGTTAAAAAATAAAGAGGTACTGGTCGACAAATGACTGGGGAAAATTTCGGAAAGTGAGAAGAACTTTTATGGTAGCAGGTCGCTCTTGAACATAACACTTCACTCCATCACCATGATTGTTTGGGTTGGGTAATATTCTTGACGGTTCATTCATACCTATGGTTCATCATACCTTCACTTCGGTTTTGGGTCAATGCGACCAAATCATCTTAGTGTCGCCGATATGTTCAAGAGAAGTAATATGTTCTGTGTGTCTATTTATAGTTAGGAAAAGTAATGAACATGAAGGCAACTTTCTGAATTCTCATGTACATTTCTGTATTTGCATGCCTTCTCTGATCTGCTCTGTGTGTCTATTTACAGTTAGGAAAAGTAGTCGCAAAGTCTTTAATCTATTGTTCTAGATAAGCACCTGTCTAGGGAAGAATGTTTTATCCGTAATCCATAATTCCACATAATAGAAGGGATTGTTTTAGGACATCAAATTTCAAGAGTTGGAATTAAAGTTGATAAATCTAAAGTTGAAGTCATCTCCAAGTTATCAATTCCAAGTTTCCAAAATGATGTTAAAGGTTTTCTAGGATATACAGGGTATTATAGAATATTTATAGAAAATTTCATCAAAATAGCATCCCACTCTTCAAGCTACTCACCAAATATTGTGAATTTAGTTGAAACTCTGACTACCAGTTAGCATTTAAAACTTTAAAATAATTTTTTTTTGAAGCACCCATCTTAAGAGGGCCTAACTGGAAACTACCTTTTCACATTTCAATAGATGCTTCAGACACAGTTCTAGGAGCTGTGTTAGGACAAAAGGACTTGATCCCCTATGCCATCTATTACACAAGCAAGAATTTGACTCCCATAGAGTTAAATTACACTGTAACTCAAAAGGAATTCTTAGTTGTTGTTCATGCTATCAACAAGTTCATACATTAAATAACATGCTATGAAACCTTTGTCCATATAGATCACTCTGCAATTAGGTATTTAATGAATAAATCTATTACTAATGGTAGAGTTACAAGATGGTTATTTCTCCTACAAGAATTCAACATTACTGTTCTAGACAGGCCTGGAAAGAAAAACATAGTTGTTGATTTCCTGTCTAGAATTAAAAATATCAAAGAGGACACTCCAGTCGAAGATAAATTTCCTGATGAATATCTTTTTGCAATAATTACTCAGACCCCTTTGTTTGTAGATATTTCCAATTACTTAGTTACAGGAAAATTACCTTCACATTTGCATTCTAGAGAGAAAATAAAAATCATTCCATTAAGTGCAAGATACTCATGGATTAATAATGAATTGTATAAGACAGGTCGAGATCTCATTATCAGAATATGTGTTCGAGAAGATGAAATGCCTAAAATTCTTAAAGCATGTCGTGATGAACCTTGTGCTAGAAATTTTGCTGATAAGAGGACAGCCTATAGAATCCTTCATCTAGGATATTATTGGCCATCCATCTTCAAAGATGCCAAAGAATATGTCAAAAAGTGTGACAGTTTCCAAAGGGTAGGGAAACCTGCTCCTTCAAATGAAATTCCATTGCAACCTCAAGTACTCATTGAACCTTTTGAAAAATGGGCCTTGGATTTTGTCAGACCTACCAATCCTCCTTCTAGACAAAAGAATTATATTTTGGTATGCAGTGATTATGTCACTAAATGGGTAGAGGCTAAAGAATTACATTTTTCTAATGAAGGATCTGTAGTTAATTTTCTTTTTGAGGATATATTTACTCATTTTGGTGTTCCAAGAGAAATTGTAATAGATCAGGGCACTCAAATTACATCAAATATGGTGAAAACGCTCGTGGAAGATTACAATGTCAAGCACACAAAGTCTACTCCTTACCATCCATAATAAAATGGTCAAGTTGAATCTACCAATACGGTGATTGAAGGAATTCTCACTAAGATTGTTCATCTACATAGAAGAGATTGGGAAGATATGCTTCCTGAAGCCTTATGGGCCTAGATAACTACGTGTAAGAACACAACAGGACATACTCCCTATGAACTTGTTTATGGGAAGAAAGTCATGTTCCCTATAGAGTTTCAGATCAAAACCTTCAATACAGCAGTCCAATTGGGACTTGATTTATCAGAAGCACAGAAGCATAAAATGGAGGAACTCAATGAATTAGATGAAATCAGACAAGATGCAGTCCAAAGAACCAATATTTTCTAGCAACAAAGGGCTAAATGGCATGATAAGTATATCAAAGAGAAAAAGTTTCAAGCAGGGGATTGGGCACTTTTGTTCGATTCAAAATTCAAAGATTTTCAAGGAAATTTTTAGACTCATTGGCTTGGGCCATATGAGATTGAAAAATTCTTTGATAATGGAGCAGTGAAGATCAGAACAATAGATGAAGAAAAGGTGTCTCTTATTGTGAATGGTCATCGGTTGAAAGTATATCATAAACCACTTTCAAAAGAAGAGTTTGTCAGGAAATTTCAAGATAATATTGATATGGAGTTAGTGAAGAAGAATTCTTCTTCTTCCCAAACTTAGCTTTTATTTTTCATACATGTTAATAAAAATAATAATAAAATAATAATAATAAAGTGTATAAGTATGAAGCCCAATCAATGATTGGCATACTTATGCAGAAAATATAGGGTGAAAATCAGAAGATTTCTGACATCCTATATTTTCCATTTTCTTTTTCTGTAATAAGTAGTGAAAACTACATTCATATTTGCAGTTAATAATCTGCAAATTTAGTTTCATTCCATCACACTCCACTGTCATTCCATCTCATTCCATTTTCATTTCATTTTCACATTCATTCCATAAGTCATATTTCACTTTCAGTCCATATTTTTCACTCATTCCATTCATGTTCCATACTTAAAAAAAAAAAAATTAATACATTCTACAGCTCAGCACATTCTGTAGCTGATTCTATTTTGAAACTAATTTGATTTTGCAGCCACTTTAGCAGTTCTAACATGATGATTGCAAGGGATTAAAGGATATGTTTTTGAAGACCACCATGCTACAAAGAGTACCTAAGGAACAACATCAAAGCAAAACAACAAACAAAAAGGTTAAGTTTTGAGGTAAAGTGTAAAATTTATTTTTAATAGAAAAGTTAAAAACATGAAACATGTATAATATGAACATTCATATGTGTCCTTGACAACTCATCATTCGAATTGATTGCAATCCTCATACTATCTATCAGTCATATCTTTCCTATAAAGTTGCATAACGTTCCATCATTAATACCCTTGATTGATGACTATCGGTCATGATCATGATGTGACATACTTGTCTACGTCTCTCCAAGACCATAGTGTCTATTTATTGCCTACAATTCTCCATAACATTCCATCAGATCTGCAGCTCATTCATCTCCATCGATTCCACAGCCAATTCATCTCAATCAATTCTACAGCTAATTTATTTCCATAGAACATAGGGGTAATTCTGAAGGTTGAAAGTACTCTGCATAAAAGAAGGATGGGATTGATGGTTAGATCAGAACCAGTGGGGGTAAAATACATGGAAGGATACCCACAGGTCAAATAATTGCTACAACAAGATGGATGGTTTAGGTTCATAGAAAAATTCAATGGTTTTCATAAGGAAATTACAAAATCCTTTGCCCGATCTTTTGATGGAACTGAAGTAGAGATTGGGGACATTAAATTTACAGTGACAGAGTCATTCTTAGCTGAGGCTACAGAACTTCCAAGGCATGGTGAAATATGGTTCAAGAACAAAGAGTTCCATAGTGAATCTTAGAAGGTGATACTTGATGTCTCAGTTTTTAGAAAAGGAATCCCTAGTACAACTCTTAAAAGCAAATGGAGAAATATGATCTTGATTTTATAGAAATTCATAACGTGTGAAGGAAGATTCAGAACCATGTATGTTTACCATATCTGTTTATTAATGAATTTTATAGAAAATGGTGAAATCAACCTTCCTTTATTTCTGCTCAATAGTTTAAGAAGGATGGCCTCAAATATACAAAAGAGAATAAAATCCATAGAGACCACCATGCATCATCATGGTTTGGTGAAAATATTGATTAAATTTCACTTAAAGAGAATAGGAGACACTTGGGAGGATTTCCTTGTTAGGAATCATTTTCAAGAACCACCAGAGTCACCACCCAAGGGAGATAATTTCAGGAGAAGCAAAAGAAAGAAAACTGATATAATTGTTGAAGACAGACTTGAAAATTCAGCATAGAAGAATGACGAAAAACTAATTTCTGAGGAAATGATAGAAATTAGGAAACAAATCAAGGCTAGAGGAAAGAAAAATAAAGAGAGTGAGGTTACAAATGAAGGGAATGAAAGTCCTCCAAAACTAAGAAGGAGCTCTAGACTCTGAGGCATTGTGAAGAAGACACTATCAAAAGGGACAGAGCTTATAAATATAGAAGAGAAAACCCCAGTACCATCATCTCCTGATATTTCTCCTGTGTGTAGTCCTCAAGACTCTCCTATTTATTATTTTGAAGAAGGCCCTAGTAGAATATCTCTTGGCATAGATCCAATTCAACAACAGATATATGATTATGTAGAATCATTGGAGAGAAGAAGTGTCTCAATGAACCCAGAACCACCTGTAAATCCACAAGAACCTCTAATTGATTATCTTAAGAAGGATATTTATTAATTAGAGATATTGAACAGGAACATCAAGAAGGATAATGAGATTTTGAAGGAACAAAACAAATTGGACAAGGAAAAGCATGATAATACCACTCTGCAGCTAGGACTGTGGAATAAGAAAAATAGGAAATTGAAGAAGAAGAACAAGTCATTGAACAGGGAAATCATTAACCTTAAGTTCAAACTTCTTATGAAAAAGCCTAGAATGACATTGAATTCAAAGAAGAACAAAAGAAGAACAAAAGAAGAAGGTTGGATGTCCTAGTTGAGGTATCTGAGCAAATGCAATAGGGGAGAAGAACTCACATTTTTTTCAAATTGCATGAGGACATGCAATGATTTTGCAGTGGGGGTATGTTGATCCTCAGGATTAACCTCTCTTTGACAGTTTTTCCACCTCATTCCATCATTTTTCCATAAGATCACAAACCCTAATCAATGAAGAATTCTTAGTTTTGTCTTAAGGATGCATTTAAATTATTGTCATATTATATTTTCATGATTTTTCTATTTGGATAATTTTTTGCAATTTAGCTACAGAATGTAGCCTGTTTTGTAGCTAACTGTGTGTTCCATATCGAATCTTACGCTTTAGCAGGTTCTAGGTGTCAGCTGAGGAATTGGGCCACATGGGTGTTTCTAGAATCATGCCTACATGGATTTTTTCCTACTCACATGGTCCACATCGACATAACAAGGAGCCTAAACTCATGGTCAAAGATACAAGTCAAAATACGTTACTTGTAGTAGTAGGACTCCTGATTTGCTCTTCGTAGCAAATCATGAGTCCAACAGTCCTATTTCAATTGCAATTCGAGTTAGACACCTATAGCTAGTTTAACTCGTAATCAATTATGTAATTTCCCTTTAAATATTGGTTCCACAGAACTGAGAGACAGTTCAGTATAGTTCAGATTTCTATGTGTAAACACAGGATTTCTATGGATACTCTGTTTCTGGACTTTATTTTCATCATAATAAGAAGTTCAATTTTCCAATGATTTCTTGATTGCACCTTTAACAAGCTATGAGTTCAACCACATTAGTTGTAGAGGGCCCCTGCTTCTGAAGGAGGTTTTTATTTTTGTTTTTAGTTAAATTTCCTTTACTTTGTTTCAACAATTTCTGTTTCTAACTAGGCTTATGCTTCATTTCCAGTTTTCAAATAGTTTAATTTTAAATCAAAATTGTGTAGACTTACTCTTCCAAGACATTTCATGGAAATAGAAACTCTATTTTCAATAATGAGTTAAGGATTGAACAACTAAGAAACTACAGTTGTTTAGTTTTACTGTTCTTGTCTTTTATTTCTACTAGAATAGAGTTTTCAATTGCTGTTGCAACAGATTTTTAAGAGAGAAATTTTCAATATGCTAATCCTACATTAAATGGTTAAATATCTCACACATACAGTAGCTGGATTTACCTTGCTTATTGTCATTTTCTTTCCAAAGACTAAGGCATAATTGATTTCTTCTAAGGCATCTCAAGAGGCTAAACACTTTACAATTGAATGTTACAGAAAATCAATTGTACATTAGTTGAATTTAGTTAAAACTTACATGATTTTTATTTCAATACCCTCACTTAATTTTAAACAATAATCTTCCTAAAATTCACTATCAAAGGAATTGATCTGATCATGATGGGATGGTTGAATGATTAATGAAATGCAATTTCTAAGTTATCCATTTGCATATTTTTCTTAGTTCTCTAGTTCAAGAGGTGTAATTAGTTACCTAACATTATTTCAAAAATATCGCTCTTTACAAATTGAATAATTGGGAGTAACTAAACATACCTTAGAAGTCTTCATTACATTTATTGCTTGCTATTCTAGACATTAGGAGATTAAAAGTACATGTAGTTTCTTGACATCATCTCAATAGGGTCATACCTAATTATTGAATGGTTGAAGTAGCCAAGTACACTAGTTGTTCATTTTCCACTTTCATTTAAGATAGGAATTGTAATTCTCAATATTAGTTTTAGAAATAGATCCATGGATTAGGACAAATAAACAAATTAGATAGATGCTTTGTTTTCTAAACTAGGTCTTAACTAGCCCACAGTTTTGGTTTGTTTTATGAAAATTATATTAGTTTAAGGAACACTTCCTTTTCTTCCTTCTAAAATTCATTAGACTCACTTAAATATTTCCATAGTTTTAGAATAACCATTCTTAGATCTCAAAGAACAAAAACCCCCCTAAAAACAACATAAAACACAAAACAACGAAGTAAGGAATAGGTTTCTTAAGCACATATAGTGCACCACACTTCATCAGTTTACAAACCTCGGATTGATAATTAATGCAAACAATTTATGACACTAAATTGACTAAACACTTAGGGTATTCGAGTTCTCTTCTGCATCCATCTTGACCTCATTGTTTGTGGATTATGCCTTTATCTCTTGATTCTCAATTGAGGTTTATTGAGTCCTTCTCACCTAGACAGGGGCTACTAGAAATTGTTCCTTCTTTGGATTATAATATTATTCGTAGAATATAATGAACATGCTAGTATTGTTAAAAAAATAAGGGTTATTTTCAAAGACCCTAGGCTTGTCCTCTAGCTTAGATAAATCACCATAAAAAATGAGTTGCCTCCTAATTTCAAATCGATTTGGCCTTTGGGTTGCCATTTGTTTTGGATCAACTTCACCAAATCCCTCTCAATCAACCAATAACTAACATATTTTCATATAATAAGGGCATGATCATTCATATGTTAATGATATCCTTCTATTTTTCCTTATTGCACCATGTATTTATGGTTTACTACTACTTTGGGTAAGAAGCTTTCCTTGAGGAAAGGTTATCACTGGAATCCAAGAATTGATTTGTCTCATCTATTACCATTCCTTGATGAAGCTCCTAATCAACCTACATTAAGTTTATGAGAACCAATTATGAATTTTTTTTAGGTGGGGTTTGCACCCCTTCTCATATAACCACTCATTCAACTAATCAAACTTAGCCAAAACTATAGTGTCCAAAAGATTTATTAAGGAGACTGAATATCAAACCTCATGGGGGGTGGTTATTGGAAACTAGATCACTATTCAGAGGGGGAGGTGAATTAGTAGTGAACACACTTATAAATGTTTCTCCAAAATATTACTCTTTAATCACACATAAACTGAAACAAAAAAAAAGAGATTAGATGATCAAATATAAACATGAACCATGAAAGCATTTGACACCAAGGACACATATATTTCTGGTGGAAAACCCCATCAAGGAAAAAAAAACCACCTGTTGTTGTTGCACTGATAAAATATTTATTATGCTAAGGAAATTATTTACATAGATTTACAGTCTACTACTACCAAATTGATATCTATTTCTCATTCAGATCTATCGACTGTTTCCTTCTAGAATCCACCATGACCAATGATCATTTCTCGATACTTCTGAACTATCAAATGACTATACAGACTCCTATCTGTTAGAAGCCTCCATGACCAACAAGCCTTGCCCAAATACTTCCAAAATATCCATCTACCATTGGATTGATAAAACTGCTCAATTATATTGAATTTGACGGAGTCCTCTAACTCCACTCTATTTTTTTCTTGTTTCATATATTTTCAAACTGGAATCGAGAACTAATAAATATGAAAATGAAAAAAACATATCTTCAAAGCACAAAATAAAAACCCAACACTACACCACAATCTACATAACAATCTCACCACATACTACATAAAATAATATCATCTTGAGACATCAACTAAAACCTTATCTCCATCAAGTAAAACTTCTCTCAAACAACGTCTTCACACAAAAAATATAATGGAGAATATGCGAGGAGAAACAAATTTCCAAATACTCCTGCAATCAAAATTTACTTAACCTCCTCTCTTGCTATGAAAAATACTTGCTAAAACATACTTCAGCTAATTTTTGCAACTCCTACAAACTACTTCAGAACATTTACATTACACAACTCTTACATCTTGCACACAACCCTCTAATCTCAAACTCACTCAACATATAAATAGAATCAACCATATTGCCAATGTTAGTCACATTCTAGAAGTTCATTAACTATTTTCCAACCTTTGCGTGATGAGTATCAAAAAAGGAAATTCGATAAAACAAATAAACACATGATGTGTGTGAGGAATGTGGAGAAAAACAAGCTTTAGGCCGTAACCACAATCCCAACACTAGTTGATCTTGAATGGCCGCATGAATAGGCCTACTTCCTAGTGACTGAAGCTTCTTAGTCACATGCACAGGCTTGTATCCATGCAACTTTGACATAGGATAAGAAAAAGTACTCAACTCAGCTCAAAACTCTATGAAACTTCTTGGACACCTTCATCAACCCCTAAGCACACCTCCAAGCCTCTATGACAAGTTTGAAACTAATTATATAGGCAAATAACCTTTGCAACAAGTCAATCGTATGCATTCCCTATTGTGACAAAACCCCTCATGAAGACCAACACCTCCAGCTCCTCAAACAACAATAAAAACGTATCCAAACACCTCCAACACCTGTAGCAACATCTCTAGAACCTGTAGAAGAATCTCCAACACCTACATGAGTAGCACCAGGTCATCCAACTGCCTCCAACACCTACTGAGGCACCTCAAGTCATCCAATTTCCTCCAACATCTGTAGAGGCACCTCTAATATATGTAGCTCCAACATATGTAGCAACACCAACCCATGGAAAGTCAACATAAAATGCCTTGCTTAATTCATCCAAATACTTCCAAAATCTGTAGAGGCACCTAAAAAATATGTGGCTTCAAAATATGTACCAACATCAACCTATGGAAATTCAGCATAACTTTCCTTACAACCATCTCTTCATATCCTCCAAATATTGAACTAAGTCATGTCATAACCATGTTGACATCAATGCCAACCAACAAGAGCACTAAGCCAAACAATCATCACACCCATCACATATTATGAGGAGGACTACTAACAACATCAAGTTGACATAACGCATGTGATGAATATTACTAAGACCCTATTGACATCAATTCCAACATTACAATGTCAACAAGCTCCCCCTTTGGCATTGATGTCAACCTTAATATGATCTCCAACATCTGAGGCTACAATGCTGAAGATGATTTCTAACAATCCAAATTCTCTCCCCTTTTGACATCAATAGCAAGGAGTGATACCAACACTGAAGAACAATTACAATAATGTATCATATGAAAGAAATACTCCCCCTATCATACTCATCACCATGGTAATACAAGACTCATGTAGACCAATAATGTGCTTACAAAACAAGAATTTGAGGTGGCAACACACCTTAACTTGAAGCCATACAATTTCCTTAATTGAACATGCTACCCCTAAGCATGTAATGGAGATAAAATCACACTCTCTGTGTTGTAGTAGCAACACCTCCACTTGCAACAATAAGCCTTCTTGGGCAAATGCAAGAGACCACTCTTCAAGAACCAAAATCATGCAAACTTTGGACAATGATATATAATGAAGTATCATACATATAAAATGCTTTATTGAGAAATGACATGGTTATTACAATTACATAGGACTAACATACGACTCAATTATAAAAAAATATCACGAACCAATGACTCTAATGATCCAAGATTACATCATCCACCCTGTTAGTGACAATATTTGCATACTTCCACCAGGGATCAAAACAAATTTTGCATGTGCATCTTAGGTGTCCCATTCTAAATAAATTCTCAATCATTCCATTAGGTCATGATATAAAATTGTTCCATTGGTGGTTTTCCTTGTCAAGTGTCCCATTTTCCTTCACAAGTATATGCCTGCTGACCCTCTTCCATGTCTTCATCATATTGGAAATAAATATGCTCTCTTTTCACTTTTAGTCAAAATCACTCATTGAGACAGTTGTTTTTATTTTCCATTAGGTCACTAGGTTTTCATTAGGTCATCTCATTGCATTGTCTCATTTGCAATAAAGGGGAGCAGAAGGTGTTAAGGTGATCCAGAATTAACTCATAATTTGCTTCAGTCTGGTTTGCGATGTAAAGTTACATTTCATTTTTGTAAGTTTTCATCTCAAAAATGACATTTTTGAGATAAAAAATGAGATATTTTTTAATTCTAATTTTATGTAATTTTAAAGTCACTATATGTAATAAACTAAAAAAGAACTGCGTATTCCTAGCTAAAGACAATTTCATGAAAAGATACAAAGATCGTGTCAAAGCATCCAAAGCACCAAAAGCATCAAAAAGTGTTGAGAAAGGTTAATGAGAAAAAATGAAAATGTGGGTCCCAATCATTCAAAACTCAAAACCATTCAAGGTATAAAAGCCCATTTTCCCAAAGAAAACCTTATTTGTTCATTGCCTAGAGGAGAAAACGCGATTTGGAGGAAGAATTTTGAGCAAGGAGAAAAATTGGAGAAATTTTCCTCGTGCTGTGCTCCTGGGTAAGGCGTTGTACAAAGGCAAAAGGCACCATGCTTAGCACATTTTGGGAAGTGCTAAATTCAAAGATGATGTGCTTAGGAGAAGGGCATTCCGCTCCTGAGTGAGGCGCTGCACATAGGCCAGAAACCTCCCAAAATATTCCCAACTTTTCAAATTTGTCTATTTTTCCCTAAATCAGGTAAGTAAACCCTCTTTCATCCCTTTTCCTTCATTTAATGCTTATGGGTAAAGTTTCATATTGGCAATAAATCACAAGAAAACCCTAGTTTTCCTAAAACCCTCATCCCCATGAATTTTTTTCCCAAAACCCCCTTGTCCCAAAATTATTATCCCTAGTCTCTACTACTTCACCCCATACTCCCAAAACCACTAAAAATACCCATCCCTAAGTCCCTTTATCCTTTTCCATTAAAACCCCAAATTCTAGGATTTTCACTCTTTTGCCTAGATTTCCCTATACCCTTGACCTATAATTAAATTTTCATTTTCATCGCTCTTTATATTTTCACTTCCCATCACCTCACAAAGTTTCGTAACCCTTTTCCTCATCTCCCTGAATTTTTGTGGCTCTATCCCTATTCCCTAAAGCCCTCATTTCATCATTTCTTTCCCTGCTCCCATTCCCTTCACTCAATCACTCACTCTCTCTTTTCTTTCCTTTTCCCTAGGGTTTTCAAGGTGCCAAAGAAACAAGTATGGAGAGAGAAGACAGAGATTACATGGAGGAGGAAAATAGTGATGATGAGTTTGAGAGAGATGAGGTTGTGCAGCAGAGAAGGACACATAAAGGAGGCAAAATCATCAGAATAGAGCCAAAAAACCTTAGAGAGCTAGAGGATTCACCTTTAGCTATGTCTTGTTTCATATATGTTGGGTATTATGAGTTTTTTGAAAAGGTTGGAAGAGTTCAACATCATCCTGAGTTGACTAGGCTCTTCATATTGAACCTCCATGATAATAGGGTAACTCTTGCAGGTGTAAATTTTTCCTTGTCCACTGCCATAATTGTTGATGCTACAGGGATTCCAAATGTAGGGGAGAGATGGTACAAAACATAGGACCTGGATGATCATTATTTTTAGCCTTATCTCAAGACCAGGTACAAGAATGAAGGAATAAAAGTTTTCCCCTTCAGTTTCCTCCTCAGAAAGTATGCACTGGTGATGAATATTATCATGAGATATTTTACTTTTGAGGGAAGATTTTCCAGATTGTACACATACCATATCAGGCTACTCATGCATTTCACTAGGGTGAGGATGCTAAACATTCCATATTTTTGTTCCAAGACATTGAAATGATGGCATACTTGGTCTAAAAGAAAGAATATCATCAGCAAATGAACAGACTCTATCATCACTCCCTCATCAAACTCATTGTGCTTCATCATCTAAATCTACTAAACATATCTTGGGATACCTTTATTTCAAATGATATATTCAAAAATCCCCAAATTCCTCCACCACTACCACAAAAGAGAAGAGAGACATCTACTAGCCCTGCAGCTGTAAAAACAAGGAAGCATCAAGTCAAATCACCAGGGCCAGTCAAAGAATTCAGTCTAACATATCAGAGAGGGCTTAGAAAATGGTTTGCAGCAGAGAGGCAAGTTTTTGCTCCACATGGTGTGGAAGGGGCTTTGCTTCTTCATCAACAAAGCAGGTACAATAGACACAGAAAGGAAAGGAGAAAATCATATAGGTTAGTCATGAAGAAACAGATCAAGAGCATGAAGATGCCCATGAGGAAGACGATGATTTTGAGCTAGTAGACCTTGAAGAGTTTGATGATACTACTACATCAAACATTGGCATCAAAGAAAAGGAGGCACGTGTCAAAGAGTTGCAAAAAAATCTTGAGAGGGAAAAATTCATCAACTCTTCCCTAAAGCAAGAGAACAAACAATTGACAAACAAAAAACCTCTTTTGGAGATGAGGTTGCTACAGGAGAGGAGGAAAAACATGATCAACCAAGCTTCCATAGAAGATATTGAGGAGGCTGAAAACATTCGGAAAAGGCCAAATACAAGAGGCCTCAAAAGAGCCTTAGAGCAAGAAAAGCAAGAAACTCAAAATTTGACTATTGACTAGCAGCTGGCAAAGGAAATTCAAGACAATAGAGAAGTATGGCTTGAGAGAGTCAACATTCAATTCAATAAGCTATTAGTGAAATCCAACAAAGACAATCAGATGCTCAGACACAAGGCCCATCACTATCAGTATCAAGGTCAAACAGATGAAGGATAAATTGAGGAAGATCTCGAAGGGCAAGAAAGGAGGTGATAAACTTGAGTTGCTTGCTGAATCCTCCTTAGCTAAAAATTAATATCTGGTTGTGGGCCTATCGCAAAAAGTTTGAGAAATTTTGAAAAGTTTGAAGATTTTTGAGTTTTTGTTTTGCAATTTTGGAAAAACATAGGAAATTCTTCCCTATGCGTAGCACCTTGGTGCTCCGTTTTTTCTTGGGCCATCGAATGAGAAAAAGGAAGAAATAATTGGGTTCCTAATGATGATGAAATACCCCCTATAATTTTTCTAAGCATTTGGAGCAAAACTAGTCAGGAAAAAGGGCCAAAAGCACCCAAAAAATTCATGTTTCTGCCTCTTTATCACGATGGCACTATGCTTAGAGGTAGTCTTGGGAGAATGAAGTTTTGAGGGGTAAAATAAACTCCAAATCAAAAAATCAAAAGAATATATGGAAAGTAGACAGTACAGGCTTTCCAATGAGATATCATGAGCTCAATTTGGACATCGGGAAGTCAATTAAATGTGACCTGCAAAAGACCTATGTTTTCCTCCTTGGCGCCGCGCTTAGGACACATTTTCTCTGTTTTAAATTTTTCTCCTTTTTCATGGAATTTTTGTGTTTTATCTCGCTATCTAGGTTTTTCACTAATGTATTTGTTAAATATGAATGTAATTATGATGAGGATTCGTTTACTATGGATAAATTCATTAGCTTGAGTCCTCTAGAGGTCAAATGAATCAGTTTCCTCTCTTTTAGAGGCAAGTTGTTTGGTCTTCCTAGTCTTCAGATTCTTGTTCGGTATTTGATGGAAAATGATCCTCATCTCATGGATTCGACTCCTTGAGGCTAGGGAGAGTGGTTTTGAGGTCTATATCTTCTTCTTCTTTCTCATTTTTAAGCATTGGACTCAGTTGGGTGCTTGGCCTTTGAAGAGACACACATTGTATTAGTTTCAGAGTAGGAATATTAATCAAATTTGTAGCTATTTTTATGGGTTCCCTGTGGTATGGTGTTTATTTCAGTTTCTCCTTTTTTTTTCATGTGTTGAAATGTATTATTAATTTTATTTATCATTTCATAACTTCTAAGTGAATGTATGTAAGTTAAATAAGCATGATCCATTCTCATATGCTCTGTTTTGGGTAGACATTCACAGTCTGTAATTTCTTCAATTTAGAAAGAACCCATGATTTCACCATGCTCTTTCTAGCTCCTCACCTTTCTTTATCATCCCACCATCGAAATCATAAAGTGCTAAATTACATGCCTACATTGCCCCATAGAACACCCTGCAAATTTTGACCTAATTTCCCTTCCCATGATTGTTTATGCTCCTTCCGATCTAGCACAACCCTATACAATCAAAATCAAAACCCTGATCTACTATACCTAGCCTAATATATTTTTACTCAGCCATCTTGGTTGTGATCCTTATGGAGAGATCCCTCTCCTTGCCTAGTAGGGCTAGCTACTTGGCTAAGCATGGTTTGTGGTTACCTGGGAATTTCCTTCTTCATCCTGAGGTTCAATCTGAGTGATAACATTTTGGAGACTCCGCTGGGGAAGAAAAATTAAGATCAAATCAACCCCAATAAGTTTTCATTGAAATTATTAAACTTGTTGATGATAAGTTTAGAGTTTACTCAAAGGATGAATTGAAAGTTGTAAAGTGATAGTTGGTTTTCAAAATTGGACATACTGGCTTCCCGAAGATACACTAGATCCAATCTAGATCCAAATCCTCCCACCATTGTTAGTGATCCTCATAACATAGGAAGAAAAGCCAAAACTATTGTGGAGACATCTAGTTCAGTAGAAAATAAATCAGAGAAAATTTCCATTCCCAGAGATAATTCATTCCCTAGAAAGTTAGAAAACTTGCAAGATATTGAATGTGATATAAATTTTGAATACAGCTTATTCCAGAGAAAATATTTGAGTTGGGTTGATGAAACAGTTGTTGATTCCTCCATTTCCTTTCATAGTCTTGTTGAAGATCTATTTTCACATACTGAATTGAGGTCACAATTAGGGTCACAATCAGGGTCACAACTTTTACACGTTCTTGATGATCTGTAGAACTTTTCTTCGCAAATACATTCTTGGGTAGTAAGCATACCCAAGATCTCAGCTTCTTCTACCATCACTTCATCTACGGTAACCCAAAATATTCCACATCCCCCACCTCCTTCTTCACCTACTATTCACACTACTCAATCAGTGACCAATCCTCCCTTGATTACATCCAGAATCCAAATCCCTGATATAAATCCTCCACCTCCAATCATCATGGCTACAAGATATGCCCCCCTTGTTCTCCCTTAGAACTCGGGTGCTATGACCCAAGATTATCAAACCAAAATCCATTTGTTTGACAATACTCAGCCTATGACAGCCCAAAAGCACGTAGATAAGATGAATGACTTATTTGATCTTCATGAAATTGATATTGAGGATGTGAAAATGAGGTTGTTTGCACAAAGTCTCAGAGGGGAAGTGAGGAAATGGTTCCGAGCTCTACCAACAGCCACTATTGACACTTTAGAAACCTTGCATCGAAAATTCGTAGAAATATGGGAAGAAAAGAAAATTCCCCTTCAAATTCTCTCTGAATATGAGAAAATCAAAAGAAATGTTGGCGAGAATGTGAAAGATTATTGTGTGAGATTTAATGCAGTGTACAATGCTCTTCCTGCACATATAAAACCACCAAAAGGTTTGGATTTAGTTAAATTTTCGGATGGATTTGATAGTGATATGGCATATAAACTGCATGAATGTGATCCTACAACTTTAGTAGATATGAAAAATAATTATGTAAGTGTGGAAGAAAATTTACTAGCCAAAAGAGCAAGGATGACATCTAAAAAGAGAGTGACCATTAAGGAGGAGACATCTACTTCTGATGCTAAGATGGATTCATTACTCCGAACTATGGAAAGTGGTTGATCGATTGTCTATCTCAGATAGACCTGAACCACAGATTCGAAACCCAAATTTCAGAGGATAGCAACAACCTCAGTTCAGAATCAAGAAAAAAGAGTAGAAAGCACCCGAACAAATAGTACAACAACAGCAGATTCAGACCCTGTTGCAGCAGAATTATGTTCAATGAGTGGAAGAGGAAGAAGATGAAGATCCAGTTGTTGAAACAAATCATTTCTTTACAGCAGATGGTCTGCCCATGTTTCTGACTAAAGATGAAGATTATACTGAAAGTTTGGATATTCCAAAAGATGAGGACTATATCTTAGCAAATGATGATGATTTGGAAACTGAATCATATGATCATCAGTGTGGGTATATGAATGCTTTGAGTGCACAAAAAAAACAATATTCTAGAAGTTAAGGAGCGGAGATATACCTGTCAATCCTATTTAGAAAATAAAAGAGGCCTAGCGAAAAAATGATCTTCCAAACAATCAGAGAAAGGGTAAAGGACATGCAGATCAGAATCATAGAAACATCAACCAGCCATCAACAAGCTCAGCTAATAAAGAGAAAGACACTCAGAAAAAGGAGAATGTAACAAAGGATCAAAATTATAGAAGAGATATTGTTGTCAAAGAGGCAGATAAAGTCACAAATTTTAATTTAGAAAATGAAATAGCTAAATTGAAAATGTCCATTCCTTTAACAGAATTAGTAAACAATAGTCGCTATAAACATCAGGTGTCTAAAATGTTGCTAGGTGATCCTTTGTCTGATATGGTTAATGTTTAATATGACCACCCTAAGCTCATTTTCAGTCCAGCTATAGATGGTCAGTTAGAAGAGAGTGAAGTTCGCCCCTTTTATCTAGGCCTTAGATTACATGAGTACATACTTCATAATGCTATGCTTGATTCTGGGGCTTCTGAAAATTTAATTCCAAAGGCTATTATGGAAAGGATGGGCATGGATATTACCTGACCATATCATGATTTGTATTTGTTTAATTCTGGTAGAGTTTGCTCTATTGGTCTCATTAAAGATTTAGTGGTCTCCTTAGACCAAATCCCAGCCAAGAATGTCTTAATGGATGTGGTGGTGGCTGATATACCACCTCAATTTGGCATGTTGTTGTCTAGATCATGGGGAGCTAAACTAAAATTACTCTACGACTTGGCTTCTCTTATGCTACTATTCCTGTTTTTGGGAAATTGAGGAAATTGTACCAGGAAAATAAAATGAAGCATATGATAACTAGTAAGGAGAAGCCCATAAATAATCCAATACAAGTTGTACATATGGATCTAGAATCTTTTATTTTGTATAATGATGGTAGTTTGAATGATGTAAGTAATCAGCTAGTAGAGGTAGAAGATGTAGCAGAAGTTTCAGAGAGTTTTAGAGCAGTTCTTGATAAATAAAAAGAAATGGTGACTTCTTCCGAATAACCTTTAGAAGAACAGAAAATCAGTACAGAACAGAAAAATGAGGTGACTAGAAAATGTAAATTAGAACCAAAAGTTAAGTTTCAACATCTAGAAGACAAAGAGGGCCTTTGGAGCATGTATTTTGATGGTTCTTTGGGTAAAGAAGGTGCAGGTATTGGTATTTGGATTTGAAGTCCTATTTCTAAGTTAGGTGGAATTCTAAGTAATGTTAGAGAATGCTCTTATAAACTGGCTTTTGACTATTCTAACAATGAAGCGGAGTATGAAGCATTGATCACACATCTCAAAATTTTGAAGAAACTTGGTGCAAAAAGAATTTCTCTTTATGGTGATTCTGAGATTTTCATAAAGCAGGTAAAAGGAGAATATCAAGAAAAACATCCGCGAATGAGAGCTTATAGGAATGCAGTCTTGGATTTCTTAAAAATGTTTCTTGAATATAAGTTAACAGCCATACCAAGAAGTCAAAATATCATTGCAGATTCGCTTGCTACGGTAGCAAGTAATCTCAAAATTTCGATGAACTCAACTAATAAATTTGAAATTAATGTCAAACATAGACCTAGTGTTCCTGATAACTTAAGGTATTGGCAATTTTTCTGGGATGACAAAGAAATCAATAGCTTTTTTCATAATGAAGGAAAGTTTAAAGATGCTTTTATTGATGATGTTTGTGATTTTGATGATCAAAACATAGAGGCCAATCAGATGAATGTTTTGCAGTTGAAATATAATATTATTCCTAGAGGTTTCGTACCTTTATAAGAAATTTTTGATCAGGATGATGTGGTGACAAAACCAACATTGATTCCCACAGAAAAGGGTGTGGAAGACATAAACATCGGGACAGCAGATAAGCCCAAGATGGTTAAGCTTCTAAGACATTATCTCCTGAGGCAAAAGATAAGTACATCAAATTGTTATCTGAATTTTCTGATATTTTCGCATGGGATTATGTAGATTTGAAGGTCTATGACAAAAATATTATTCAAGAACACTATTCCCATCAAGCCGGATCAAAAACCTTATAGAAAAAAGTTGAGAAAGATAAATCCAAGACTGTTGCCATCCATCGAAAAAGAGGAAAATCGATTGTATAAATCTAGTATCATTATTTCAATTAGATTTTCTGATTGGATTTCAAATTTGGTTCCAGTAAGGAAAAACACTAGATAGATAAGGTTGTGCATTGATTTTTGAAATTTGAATAAAGTGTCTTTAAAGGATAATTACCCGCTTCCTAAGATGGACCACGTTCTACAAAGGGTAGTTGGAGCATCACAAATGTTGCTGCTTAATGGTTATTCAAGTTATAATCAGATTTTGGTACATGAAGAAGACCAAGGTAAAAATTATTTCACAACACCGTGGGGGACCTTTCAGTATTTCAAAATGCCATTTGGACTCAATAATGCAGGGGGCTACTTTTTAGCGGGTGATGGATATAGCCTTTGCTAATGAGAAAGATGTTTTCTTAGTGGTGTATTTAGATGATTTGACACCATTTTCTGATTATGATGATGAGAATTTACACCATGTGAGATTTTTTTCAGAAATGCAGGGAGTTTGGAATTTCTTTGAATCCGAAAAATATTCTTTTTGCCATGGAGGAAGGCAAACTTCTCGGTCACATAATTTGCAAAGATGGAATTCGCTTTGATCCTTCCAGAGTAGAAGCAATTTAGAAAATATATTTTCCACGAAATGAAAAGTAGATACAATATTTCAATGGTAAGATGAATTTATTACGCAAATTTGTTCCTAATTTGGTTGAGCATTTGTGTGAAATGACTAATATGTTGAAAAATTACAGTAGTGTAAAATGGACCAATGTTTCTATGAAGTCTTTCAATTTGGTAAAGCTTGCCTTAACTACAGCCCCTGTTTTGGTTTGTCCAAATTATACTAGTGATTTATAATATTTTCATTTTCATCTGAGCACACCTTGGCTGTGGTTTTCATGCAAAATAAAGATCAGGTTTAGAAGCCCATTTTTTTCTTTAGTAGAGCCATCAGAGATGCTTCTCTTCGCTATACTATTATTGAGAAGCAATATTTGGCCTTAATCAAAGCCTTGAAATATATCCGGGTCTATATTCTACATTCACACATTATAACTTATGTTTCAAATGTAGCTGTAAAAGAAGTTCTCACGCAGACTGATCCAGAAGGAAGGAGAGGTAAATGGATAATAGCAATTCTAGAGTATGATCTTGAGATCAAGCCCACCAAGCTGATCAAGGGACAGGGGTTAGCTAAAATCATGGTTGAATCCAACTTACATGCTCTAGACATAAATCTTATTGCAACAATGTCAAATGATGAAGAAGATGGCACTCTAATACAGGTATCAGAAATGTTTCTCACTTCATCATGGTATTCAGATATAGTGTATGTTATTAAGCACTTATGTCCTCCTCCTAGAATCTCAAAAAGAAAGGGTAGGTCTTTAAAATTAAAATATGTTAAATTCTTCATTTTAGATAGTTCCCTTTATTGGAAAGATCCAGGAGGTGTTCTTTTAAATTGTCTGGTTGAAGATGAAGCCAAACAGGTAATGGATGACTTCCATAGGGGAGATTGTGGAGGTCACTTGTTTTGGAAAACAACAACTAATAAAGTGTTGAGAGCAGGGTATTATTGGCCGAATTTATTCTCATATTTGTAGAAAAAAATCACAAGATGTCATGAATGTCAATTTTTTTAGGGAAAAAGGAAACTCCTTCCTGTTCTGCTGAAACCTATCGCAGCAGATTCTCCTTTTCAATAGTGGGGACAAGATTTTATTGGGGAAATTCATCGTACATCATCATCACAGCATAGGTGAATTCTAACATCCACTGACTACTTCACCAAGTAGATCGAGGCTATTCCTACAATGAAAGCTACGAACATGGTAAGTATTCAGTTTTTAGAATCCAATATTTTGTCTCGTTTTGGTTTTCCTCAAAAGATTATTACAGATAATGCAGCATCATTCAAGTCAAAGAAGATGTTTGAGTTTTGTCACAAGTATAACATCAGGTTAGGCCATTCAACTGCATATTATCTGCAGGGAAATGGATTAGCCGAGTCATCTAATAAATCCTTGATTAATATCATTAAGAAAATGTTGGAGGAGAACAAGAAGAATTGGCATAGGAAACTTACCAATGCTTTGTGGGCAGGTCAAGTGAGCACTAAGAAGTGTATAGGTATGTCAACCTTTGAATTGATTTATGATACAAATACAATGTTTCCTACATCACTTACAGTCCTGGTTATGAGATTATTGCAGGAAGAAAATAGTGAGGAAGATGATATTCAACGTTGAATCAATCAAATGATTCACCTTCAGAAAACAAGGGAGGAAGTTTCTCAGACTGCTTCTAAACTTCAGGAGAAAATTAAGAAGATTTATGATCGCAAAACCAAGGTAGATAAGTTTCAACTGGAGGATGTAGTGCTGCAATGGGATGCAAGAAATGAAGACAAAGGAAAGCACAGAAATTTTGAAAATATATGGAAAGGACCCCACATGATCTTAGCTTATCGAGGACAAAATGCCTATTTGCTGAAAGAGATGAATGGACAAGAATGTTCAGGAGGACCAGTCAATGGTAGGCTCTTGAAACATTACTATTTCTGATGCCACTTCTGAAAGAATGATCCACTTTCATTGTAAATACCAGTTTATATTTTCTGCAAGATTTGGAGCAGAAAATCATTTAGGCTTGGGGTCCGAAGTGAAGTATATAAAGCTTGTTGATTTTTTGCTATTTTCATAGTTTTTGAGTCAGTTTTGAGTTAGTTTCATAGTCAGTTTTCGAGTAAGTTCTCAGTCAGTTTTGGAGTCATTTTTATGGTCTGCAGTATTTTACATTGTTTGATTGTATTGGCACAAAGGTTAGGCACTTGGTCTAGGGTATTCTTGACACCTCCAAGGAGCTACCATCCCCAATAAGGCCAATGTTAGTGTCAGTATTTACATACTTCCACCAGGGATCAAAACACATTTTTCATGTGCATTTTAGGTGTCCCATTCTAAATAAATTTTCAATCGTTGCATTAGCTCATGATATAAAATTGTTCAACTGGTGGTTGTCCTTGTCAAGTGTCCCATTTTCCTTCACAAGTATATGCTCGCTGACCCTCTACCATGTCTTCATCATACTCAAAATAAATCTGCTCCCTTTTCACTTTTAGTCAAAATCACTCATTGAGACAGTTGTTTTGATTTTCCATTAGGCCACTAGGGTTTCATTAGGTCAGCTCATTGCATTGTATCATTTGCAATAAAGGGCAATAGAAGGTGTGAAGGTGATCCAGAATAAACCCATAATTTGCTTCAGTCTGGTTTGCCATGTAAAGTTACATTTCTTTTTTGTAAGTTTTCATCTCAAAAATGGCATTTTTGAGATTAAAACAGAGATATTTTTTATGTTCTAATTTAATGTAATGTTAAATTCACTATATGTAATAAACTAAAAAAAAGTTGCCTATTCCTAGCTAAAGACAATTTCATGAAAAGAGACGAAGATCATGTCAAAGCATCCAAAGCATCAAAAAGTGTTGTGAAAGGTTAATGAGAAAAAAGGAAAATGTCGGTCCTAATCATTCAAAATTCAAAACCATTCAAGGTATAAAATCCCATTTGCCCAAATAAAACCTGATTTGTTCATTGCTAAGAGGAAAAAACACGATTTGGAGGAAGAAGTTTGAACAAGGAGAAAAATTAAAGAAATTTGCATAGCGCTGCGCTCCTGGGTAAGGCGTTGCGCATAGGCCAAAGGCGTTGCACTTAGGATAGTTCAAGCAGTGTTCAATTCAAAGGCGTTACGCTTAGGACAAGGGCACTGCGCTCCTGGGTGAGGCGCTGCGCATAGGCCAGAAACCTCCCAAAATCTTCCCAAGTTTTCAAATTTGTCTCTTTTTCCCTAAATCAAGTAAGTAAACCCTCTTTCATCCCTTTTCCTTCATTTTATTCTTATGGGTAAAGTTCCATATTGGCAAGAAATCATAAGCAAACCCTAGTTTTCCTAAAACCCTCATCCCGATGACAAAATTTTCCAAAACCCCCTTGTCCCAAAATTATTATCCCTAGACCCTACTACTTCACCCCATACTCCCAAGAACACTAAAAATACCCATCCCTAAGTCCCTTTACCCTTTTCCATTAAAACCCCAAATTCTAGGATTTTCACTCTTTTTCCTAGATTTCCCCATACCCTTGACCTGTAATTAAATTTTCATTTTCATCCCTCTTCATATTTTCACTTCCCATCAACTCACAAAGTTTCATAAGTCTTTTCCCCATATTCCTTAATTTTTGTGGCTCTATCCCTATTCCCTAAAGCCCCCATTTCATCATTTATTTCCCTGCTCCCATTCTCTTTACTCCCTCACTCACTCTCCATTTTCTTTCCTTTTCCCTAGGGTTTTCAAGGTGCCAAAGAAACAAGCATGGAGAGAAAATACAAAGATTACATGGACGAGGAAAATAGTGATGATGAGTTTGAGAAAGATGAGGTTATGCAGTGGAGAAGGCCACATAAAGGAGGAAAAATCATCAGAATAGAGCAAAAAAGCCTTAGAGAGCTAGAGGGTGTTGGAGTCCCGTGATTTTCCAGATTGGTAAACCAAATGACAGGGTAACATCTGACCAAGGTTTGGAGCCCTAGGACCTAGCCTTCCTGTAATTAGAGAGGGCTCTCTCTTTTATGCAAAGGATGTGAGCTTGTTCACCTAGTATATTTGATTTTAGGCTAGTTGTTAAGTACGTTTGTTTCTTTTTGTGTTTGGAGGTGAAAACCAATTAAGAAGGCATCAATGAAAGATAAGTTATCAAATCAACAGGGCTATGGGGTCAAATGAAAGCCAAGGATGCCTAGACAACAGACAAGGTGTGTGGCAGGGCCGATTTAGTATAGTCAATGGATCTTTTGGGTGGTTATTAAGGAACATTAAGTTTGTGCAAGAAAAAGAGATCTTAAGCATAAATAGTTAAACAACAAGCATTCATGAGGTAGGGCTGACCATTAATCTCTATGAATGAAACTCAAACTAATAAATGCAAAAAATAAACAATCACGTGATGTATAGAAGTCTAAGACCCTCTAACTTTGGGAAAATCACCTTCAGTGGTTGAGAACACATGTAAGACAAACCAACAGCTCAAAATGTGGAAAGGAAACTCCCAAACAAAAAATTCAAACTGATGAGAACTTTGAAATAAATCTACAAGTGTAGGCAGAGGGCAAGATCAAAACAAGACCTCTTTGATTTAAACTAGATAGTCAATACTTCAAAGGAGATTTCATTAATGGAGTTTTGAACAGCTACAAGCAAGCAGGGCATACCTTAAATCAAACAATATAGCATATCATATTAACCATTAAGGAAACAAGCAACAAATCTTGGTGGACCAAGGAGCAATTAATAATTCCTTGATATGTGTTAGGGATCTGTAATTTATTAGCAAGATTGGCAGAGTCCAATTACGGAAACAACATCATTTCAACCACTTTGGGATTCTAGGATCTAGCCCTCCTGAATCTAGAGAGGGATCTCTCGAAAAAGTGCAAAGATGGATTTTTCTTTGAAGTTTGGGGTAATGATATTAGGCTAGTTATGAAGGCTAAGGGTTTGTTTGTTTTTTGGATGGTTGAGCATGATTACTGTCCAAGGTGGAAAGTTTTGAGTGCAAAAAGTTTCAAAGGTGAGAAGTTGCAAGCAATGAGAGTAAGCTTTGACCAGAAAGATAGATAATTGTAGGTTTTAGTTCATTGGGCTATGGAGTCATAATAGGATTTAATTGGAACAGCAAGAGGCAAGAGTGTTTCATGGGGTAGGTCATCTATGTCTAAGGATCTCTTTGAATATTGATTTATGGAATGGAATGATACAATAAGAAGGGGAAATAAACAGATGCAGAAACAAGAGCAGCCCAGGATCTTGTAAGTACTTTGAAACTAGCCAGCCTTTGATACACTTTCAATAGAAAACATCTTAAAACTAAGGGAAACTTGAAGGAAAATTTTGAAGTAGAAACTAGCAGGCCGGGCTCACCGCAAATCCTCTCCTAGCTCTTCTTTTACTTGGTTATTTTCAAGACAAATACAAAGATAACAACAGAATGGCCTAAGATTTGGTAAGTACTTTGAAACTAGCCAGATTTTAACACATTCCAAGGGAAACAATCAAGCAGTCTATGGGATCAAACTAGGACCAGGGCTCACCATATATTCCTCATTTCATCTTCACTAAACATATACTGAAAATAACATCTAAGAACAACTTTCATCTAGGACAATAAGACGAGGGAATGCCAGCATTCCTATGCTTAAACTGAATTAAATCATTCCTAAATAACACAGATGGAAGAAAACATTCAGATAAAGCTTTTCATCCAGAGAAGGTTACCGATATACAGTAGGTCCTAACTCTATGCATGTTGTTCTTTATAAGAGAATATGCAACACAGATGGAAACAGAAACAAAAATAACAAGTTACTATTAGAGAAACATCACCGTCAACATAGACCAGGATCCCATAAATCAACTTGTATTGATGCTTCAAACCAGTTACAACTTTAAGTCCAGTGCTTTAGGTTATCAAGCATCTACACATCTCAGCCTAACCTATCTATCACCAGCAGAGCTCCAAGAGCCAGTGAATACTATGTACAATCAGAAGTTTTTTCTCAAATTTATATCAAAGTTCTACAACCAACCCCTCACTCATCTTCTGCTGTAGTATATATAGAAGAATGAGGAGGTGAGATATGATAAAAGATCTCAATCAAAATTAATACAGAGTTAATGTCTTCTTGGCCCTTGGGGGGCTCAATGAAGAAACTGTACAGGTGTTTCACTGTATTAATTGATTTACACTTATGAATTAAGCTTGGTGGGAGCTTCTGTTGACCTTGGAGGCTTCATGTGATGTTTGGAGTAACTCTGCAAATATTTCTGCATTTAGTTCCTTGCAGGAGTAACTCCCTGGCCATGCTGTGAGGAAGATATTTCTTTAATCAATAACTTCGGCCCATGATTGAGTACTTTGAGGAACAGGTGGCACTATGGTAGCTGAGAGGAATCGATTTGCCTCAGATTGTGGCGGTGGAAGCATTCCTGCTTGATAAAACACTTTATGTTTTCTGTAAACTGTGTTTTATTTGGAGATTAGGCTTTTTATAAGCATCTTAAACGTAATCCCCACAAATCTTTCCTTTAATCCTCTGATATGGTACATTTTTGTCTTCGACACTGATACTCTTTTTCTGTGCTCGATTTTTTGTGTTCTTTTCTGTTGTGTAGGGCTGCACAGGGTTTATAAGGCATCCATGCCTGAGGAAACACTGAGGAAACGTGCATTTCCACCCTCTGGATGATTCCCTTTGACGAATCGAAGACGGGAGGGTTGTCACCCTCCGCCTCTGAATATTCTTTGAAAATTGTGAGCAAATGATAAAAAACCCTGCAAAATACGAAAACTATTAAAAAATCCTGCTTTTATAGGTTGACTACATTGGAGGACGTGTGAGGAGATTGGATCCATTGGATGGCATCATCCAACGGTCAGGATTGATCAGGAGCGATCGTGGAATTGGTGAAAGAAGGTTTTAAATCCGAGTCATCGATCGTGCAGAGATTGACGGTCGAGATTGAATGAGGCGGTTGTTGAGCCTCAAATTTGTGCTTTCCTTCACCTCATTTTACCTCATTTTCCCTTGTCCATTTCTATTTTAAACCCAATTGATCAATAAAAATAGTTAAAATTACTTCTAGAATGGTTTACATGACTGACTTGTTGAATTTTGTGATTGTTGCCATTGTTAAGCATTTTGACCGGAACTAGCTGCAGAATGCAGACATTCCGTAGCTAACCGGCGATTCTGCAGCTACCTTCATGTTTGAGTATGTTCCAGGTGGCCTCTTGAGGAAAAAAGCATATGGGCATGATCCACGTCGTGCCTACATGGTTTGTTGCTCATCATGGAAGAGGAAATGAATTCTGGGTACGGTTATGCACGTGGGAACACATTTGTGAAGGAAGACTCCTACTAGGACTGTCTCAGTCCAGGTGTCTTTTCTCCTTCACGCAGCCACCTCAAAGACTCCTAAAATGATTTGGATAAGGGAAGACATCATTCCTAAATTATTGTAATTATTGTTACTTGCATTTACTTTATAAACTCTTGTGTAGGCCGAGAGCTTAGTTAGAAATTTTGTGTTAGATTTGCTGCTAGATTTTGTGTAAACTCTGTGTTACGTCTTTGAAGACACAGAGCATTATGTTCAAACTATTGCATCGTTAATGGAGCAGACAAAATTATCTTGAAGGCGTGACTTAATTTGGAGTTGAATGCCGTCAAGTGGTAGAGGGCCCCTACCCCTTGCACGGATTTCTTTTGCGTAAACTAGATAAGTTTTTCCTAGCTGTCTTTACGTTCTGCATTTGAATTAGTAGTTGTTTTGTTTTATCTACTGTAGTCGTACTCATTCTAGTTCTTCCATAAGAAGACACTCTTCCAACAGACTAAAATGATGAATGTTTAAATGACTATGGTAGTGTAGGATAGGAGTTAAATTTGTATTCGTTTTAACTAGCTGTTGTAGTCATATTCGTTCCAGTTCTTTCACAAGAAGACACTCTTCCAATAGACTAAAATGATGAATGTCTAATGACTATGGTACTGTAGGATAGGAGTTGAATTTGTATTTGCTTTTCACTAGATACTGTAGTTATATTCATTCCAGTTCTTTCACAAGAAGACATTCTTCCAACAGATCATAACAACGAATGATGAATAGCTATAGTATTGCAGGAATTAGTTGTAGTTTTTAGTCTTCACTATCACAGTTGCACTTGTCCTAATCACTCTTCCACAAGAAGAAATTCTTCCAAGACATCCTTAAGAAGTTCAAGATATGACCGTGATGTGACAACTTAGTTTTTCATTTGCTTTCAGTTCATTTGCTTTCAATTGCATACAATTACACAGTTAGAACTGTTCTACCTCTTCCACAAGAAGGAACTCTTCCAAAATATCACTAATGATGAACAAACAGATTGTGTAACTTCATAGAATAATGCATGTTAGTTAGAACGCTCCGGAGTCTCATTTTGCATTTAATTCATGTCCAGCTACTTCATTTCAAGTTTGATGATGGCTTATAGTTCTAGTTCAGAAGCATCTTAAGCTCATGTTTAAATTAATTCATTGCACTTACATCTCATAGTCACATTGTTACCCTTTGCACAGTAGATCACTTTAGTTGATAGGATTCATAAAACAGCCTTCATTATTTACAAATATCTTTTTGTTCTGAAAACCATCAGTGATCCATAACCTTAGGAACAGAAGATAACATCATTACAAGGTCTGAAATATCTCTTCAAATTCCTCACCATAAACAGAGCTCTTCCTCAATAGAACTACCCTGAAAAGAAACCAATAACTCTTGGAGTATAGACTCTGACCTTCAATTGAAATTGCAGAATAGAACTAGGAATTAGTCATGAAATAGATGAGCTTAGAATAGAATGTTGCATCATGATTAATGTCCAACTGTCTAGTTAGAAAACTTGCATATTTAGTGATCATTTCTCAAAGTCTAGTTTGTGTCATTTGTTTAAGAAGTCATCATCAAGCTCTTGTTTCTATTCAGTTATAGTTTAAATGTTGCTTCAGTACTTTTGATTACATTTTCCATTCTATACATTAGGCTCAACTGTGTTTTTGACCACCAATTACTTTTCATTAGTTTCCTAGGCACTTTCATTGTAAACACAAAACTTCAAAATACCAAAAACATCATAAATCAACATTAAAGACCAAAACATCACAAAATACTACACACAACGCACTAGGAAACAAGCACCTAGGTACATATGGTACATTTCACTTCAGCAGTTTACAAATCCTGGTTGACAATTAAATGAACTCAGTTTAGGAGACTAGATTGAGACACAACAGCGGTCAAAGAATAAAAATGAATCTGAGCCGTTGACGCACAGAGATCAACGGTCGGGATTTGGCAATGGAAATTCAAATGGAGAGATCAGGCGATGAATTGTGGGTTGTCGATCTACAGATCAGATTGACAGCGGAGATTGATTTGCTGTTGTACGATGGCTCGGCTATCATGCGCGCACCTTCGTTAGCCATCGAGAAACTTGGGCGAGCGATCAATGTTGGATCAGTGGGCCCAGATCGGATAGTCCACAACGATATCGCTGGGCATCCCAGTCCGAACGTTAATGCGCGATGGACGGTGGTTTCGCAAAACGTACAAGGGACGCATGTCAAGCGATGTATGGAATCGCTGGCGATCGGGCAAAAACCGCCCTTCGCCAAAGAGTGGTGCGATAAAAACCACATGATTTTGGGAAAACGGCGCACAGCTGGGGGGTCCACAGGGAGGTGTGCTCCACACCGTCGGATCTATGGATTGAATCGACGGTCGAGATCGCTCCACAATTTGCACGGGCGGAAAAATTAAATAAAATGAATTTCGATGGTTTAAATAAATATCAAAGGTTTTTTAATGGTTTGCGAAGAAATATTTGTTTATACCAGATAAGCGCCTGACTGGCTCGGTGCACGGTCACGGTGCCAGGGTGTATGGGTGGAAAGGCTAGGGACTTAGCCCAAGGGGGCTTAAGCCCAATATATATATAAAAAGGGGTTTTTAATGGTTTTTCTCATGATTTTCAAAGGTTTGAGGGTTCCGATAAGGCCAAGAGTGAGTCTTAAACCTTATAAAGGGGATTTTGATGAGGGGAAAGGGTAGAAATGTGAAAATGAAGGATTTTTGTGGGAGATAGGGGGGAGAGAAAGATGAGGTTAATTTGGGAAGAAGGGAAAAGAGAAAATGGTGTTTGCAGCACTATTTTGGCTTTGGAAATCAGCAGGAGTTCAGAGTCTTTTGGGATAAAAACAAAAGTATAGGATCTGGATAGAGGCAGGAGGCCTTTAAGAGTCTTCAAGAGCCAACAATTTTTAGTAATAGAATTTGTTCCTTGAAGGCTCAAACATTCTTAGCCACCTTTTTCTATAACAAAATATATATGTGGCTAAGAGTGGCTCCACTTGGGGACGGTGCCTTCTTGAAGGCATCAAGAACTTCAGACTTGCTTTCTCTGGGAAGCTGACCTATGCCTTATCCATTAGGCTGCTCTTCTTTTACTGGGATGATCTTTCTCTGAAAAACATATCAGCAACCATGAAAAACAATGGATCTTCATCAATGCAAACTTCTACCTACCCAACCCTACTGATCTAACATTTTTTCTTCTTTAGAGTGCACTTGGATTGGCAAACTCTTTTCACAAAATTTCATTCTTTTGAAAGCAAGAAATCTAATCTATTTCTACTCCTTATTTCTCCCTGAACTCAGATTAAATAGTTGAGTTCAGATGCTTCTCTACCTATTCTACTATCTGTTGGGTTTAAATTGTCCAACATATTTTCATTCTCTAAATTTCTAAAACATAAATTTAAAAACAGTCAAGTCAAGATTAAGCTGTTTGACTTGCTGTGATCTATGGCATAAAGAAAAGCTACACATAGACATTTATTTTTCTGAAAGAATTAATCAAAAATGGAAGGCTTAAGATCTGAACATTCGGAAACATTTCCTTCCTCTTTTCATAGCTCTATTTTGACTCTTATTGAGTTGTCTTTCCTTTTCTTCTGGTTTAGATTTTGAGCTAATTAGAACCAGGTTTTTTCATCTCTTTGACTCAAAAAAAGTAGAATAGATTTGAGTCATTTCTCTTTGCAACCTTAGGTTCATATTTTGATCATGTTTGAACCTTTAATTTCTATCCTAAACTATCTACTGATAAGCCAAGATTAGACAGTTTGGCATATCAAATTCACTACCCTATCAGCAAAAAATTTAAAGCTAATTAGTCAAGATTAAACAGTTTGACTAACCAGAAGTGTGTTTTTCAGGAGTGGCGTTTGAGCTTGCACACTTTCAGATTTATCTTTCTTTTTTGGTATGGGGCTATACCTTGCTTGTTTTCAAAATCTTCCCTCTTTTATTTCTTTCCTTTGTTTTTGTATTTTTGTTTTTTACAAATTTGAATGCAATGGTGGATGAAATATTTATAATGGAAAAAAGATAAAAATGCTTTTTAAAACATGACATGGATTAACAAAAGTAATGTTTGAGCATCCTGCCATTGACAGGACCCCCAAAAAATTCTTCTCCATTCAACTCCTGTAGGAAAAATGCATTGTTACCAGCAGCTGAATGAATGGAGTAAGGGCCAAGCCATAGGTTTTCAAATTTTCCATGCTTGCCCTTCTCTTCCCTCCTTGATTCCCATTTTAAAACTTTGTCCCCAATCTTGAAATTGCTAGCCTTTGTTCTTCTGTTAAAAATCTTTTTAATGTTGTCCTGCTTTTGCAATGATTTGTTATAAACCTCCTCTCTAGTTTGTTGAAGATGAATGGTCTGATTTATTCTTCTGATCATGTCATTATCTTCAGTCTGCAACCCTTGAATCAACTTGATCACTGGTACACCAAGGCTGTTTGGAAAAATTGCATCAGTACCATACACAAGTTGGAAGGGTGACATACCAATGGATTTCTTCAAAGTCAATCTGTCAGCCCAAAGTGCATGAACCAGATTTGTGTGCCAAGACTTCTTGTTGTCCTCCAACAGTTTCTTGATTATGTTCACTAAAATTTTGTTTGAGGATTCCGCAAGTTCATTACCTTGAGGGTAATAGGCTATGGAATGCCCCAATGTTATCTGATATCTGTGACAGAAATCAACCATCTTCTTTGATCCAAATGCTGTTGCATTATCCGTGATAATCTTGGTAGGACAACCAAATCTGGAGAGAATATTTGTCTCCATAAATTTTATGATAACTGAATCATTGGCCTGCCTACAAGGTATGGCTTCTATCCACTTAGTGAAGTAGTCTATGGCAGTGAGAATCCATCTATGCTGGACAGAAGATGGTGGATGGATTTCTCCTATAAAATCAAGTCCCCATTGTTGAAAAGGGGCTTCAATAGGGATTGGATGTAGAGGAAGGGGTAGCAGTTTTCTTTTGCCTTAAAAAAGTTGACGCTTATGACAGGCTATGATCATCTTGTGTACATCATGGAAAAGAGTAGGCCAATAGAAACCAGCCCTCAATTTTTTTTTGGCTGTTGTCTTCAAGTATAAATGACCTCCACACTCTCCTTCATGGAACTGGTACTTAACCTTCTCTGCATCAAACTCAGGCAAACATTTAAGCAATAGACCACTTGCATTTTTCCAATACAGACATTTATCTATAATGCAATAGTTTACAGCTTTCAGTTTTAGGAACCTTGCCTTTGCTTTTGTCAAGCTAGGAGGTTTATTCAAATTAAGCAGAACATAAATAATATCAGCATACCAAGAGGAATTCATAAAATGGTTTTCAACAATGGGTGTTGAGATTTCCTCTTGATCATCTAAAGCATTAATCATATGAATATCAAGAACTTCACAATTTGATTTAGCCATTAATCTAGCTAGACCTTGGCCTTTGATGAACTTAGTGGGTTTTATCTCTAAATCATATTCAAGGATGACAACAATCCACTTACCTCTCTTACCATCTGGGTCCTGTGTTAGAACGTCTTTAACCACTGGATTTGGGACAAAGGCAATGATGTGTGAGTGAAGGATGTATACTCTGAAGTCTTTCAATGCTTTAACCAAAGCAAATGCTTACTTCTCCATAATTTTGTACTTCAAAGGGGCATCCCTTAATGCCTTGCTAAAGAATGCAATAAGCTTCTCTTGTCCTTGTGGATTTTTCTGTAAAAGGACAACAGATATGGTATGTTATGATGCAAATGAGAAAATATAAAAATGTTTTGAAAAATCAGGACTTATCAGAACCGGCGTTTTGGTTAACGCTTGTTTCACCAGCTCAAAGGACTTCTTTGCTTCCAAGGTCCATTTTACCCCTTGCTTCTTTTTCAACATGTTTGTGATATTCCTAAGGAGCTCAGCTAAATTAGGGATGAACCTTCTCAAAAATTTGATCTTCCCAATGAAAGATTGTAACTCCTTGATGTTTCGAGGATGAGAGATTTGCAATATGGCCTCAATCCTCTTTGGATCTATCTTTATACCCTCTTCTGAAATAATGTGTCCAAGAAGCTTACCTTCTTGGAGACCGAATAGTGTCTTCTTAGGGTTTAAAGATATTCCAAACCTTCTGCACTTCTCAAAAAAATTTCTCAAATGTTCTAAGTGTTTTTCATCTGTTTTTTAAAACACAGTGACATCATCAAGATAGATAAGGATGAAGAAGCCCAATTATTCCGAGAATGCTATGTCCATGGCTCTTTGGAAAGTTGCTCCAGCATTCATTAGACCAAAGGGCATTTTCACATACATGAAAGTGCCCCATGGTGTAGTAAAGGCTGTCTTTAATTGATCAGCAGGCTAAACCAAGATTTGATTGTACCCTGAATAGCCATCTAGCAAAGAAATTATTCTAGACTCTACCACCCTTTGTAAAATATGATCCATCTTGGGTAAAGGGTAGTTGTCTTTTAATGAGGCTTTGTTTAAGTATCTAAAGTTTATACAAAGCCTGATTTCTCCAGTTTTCTTCATAACAGACACTAGATTAGATACCCATTCAGAATATCTAATAGGGACAATAATACCAGCTTCATACATATTTTTAATCTCCTTCTCAACCAAAGGTAACTGAACAGGGTTTATTCTGTGCAGTTTCTGTTTGAATGGTTTTTGGTTTTCTTTAAGGGGAATTTTGTGCTGTATTATTTCAGTGTCATAGGATTTAAGATCTTCGTAACTCCACGCAAAAACATCAGAAAAATCTTTAAACAGCTCAATGTATTTGAGTTTAATGTGAGCTGGTAAAGTCTTAGACAATTTAATCATTTTCGGTTTTTCCTCACTGCCTGTATTGCACTCCTCCACTTCAGTCTCTACAGGTTCCAGTTTTGGCTTTTGAGCCACATCATCAAAATCAAACAACTCTTCCAAAGGTGCCAGACCTCTAGGAAAACTTTCATCTCTAGAGTGCAGAGTTTCCAACTCCTCTGTTTCATCTGTAAGTTTGCTAGTCAGTAGGTTAATATTGACAGGCTCAGGAGATGGTTCTTCTTCACCAAGAAAGTTTTCTTCACTACAGTCTGTATCATAATCTGAGTCCGAACTGTTTAGTTAGAATTCATTTCTGAATTGAATGAAGTCTTCTATTTGTTTGTCATTGTCAAACACCTGCCAATACTTCTTATTATTAGGCACCACTAGTCTAAACTTTATCTTAGTTGTGCAGACTTTGGTTTCAAATGGCGCTAAGCATGTCCTAACTGCAAAGGCTAAATTGTGGGCTGCAATGTTTCTTTTCCTTGGGACAAAAATTACTTTGGACTCCTCGAATTTTTTTAAAAGATCCATGAGATCATTCCGGTAGGCTCTAAGTCTGGGATGATTTGTGTTATACTCCCCATTTACTTGCCTAATGATCAATTCAGAATCCCCGTATACATTGATTCTTCTGGCTCCTAACCTTTTCAAAAGATGTAAGCCTAAGAGAAGGGACTCATATTCTGCTATGTTATTGGAACACTGAAAGTTTAATTTGCATGAAATGCATTCTGTATGGTTGTTTTCAGTGTTAGTAATCCAGACACCTGCACCAACGTTAGTTCTAGTGCATGACCCATCAAAATACATACTCCAAAGATGACCTTTTTCGATTTCATCCTGGCTACTGTCCTTTTCAACTATCGTGCTCAAGGTTTGTTGTGGAATCTTAGCACTGAGTTGAATTTGTTTTGATTCCCCCAGATTTTAGTTTATTTGAGGGATACATTCTTGACTCTCAATGTTTAGAAACAAGGGACACATGACTTGTAGTTCAAGACCCATATCGGGTTTGTTGTTGTTTAAAGGTTCAACAAACTATTTTGACAGTTCATTAGTATTTACCTCCTCCTCTCTATCGGCCATTAATTTTGTTAAAGTGACTTTTTCTCTGAGTGTTTCATCATTAAACATAATAAAAGAATCAAGGCCTGTATTAACAGAATATATAGGAGAGTTTTGTGGTCTGTCTTGGCTTGTGACTGTGTACTGCATATGGGACTCCCGGTAAAGTATTCTAGTTTGATTGAAAACAGGGATAGTCGCATAGGTCATGTCCATTTGCATAGTCCCCTTTAACTTATCCCCCCAAGATCTTGATAAAAGCATTCCATATTTTGGGGGCACATCAGCCACAACAATATCCATGACTAAGCATTTGGCTAGAATTTGGGCTAAGTTAACACAGAGGTCTTTGATCAATCCTAAAATTTTTACTCTGCTTGAGTCAAAAGAGTAAAGGTCTTTATAAGGTCTGGTGATTTCTAGACCCAGGCTCTCCATTACAGCTTTAGGCATTAAATTATGAGAAGCCCCTGGGTCATGCATAGCGTTATGAAAATTTTTGTCATGAACATTAAAACTTACATAAAAGGGAGGGACATGTCCCTCTTGATATCTTCCTTCAATCTTTGGACCAAAAATAAGCTCTGGTTGGTTATCGTTAAGATTGAATGTGTCATTGTTGTCCTCTAAATTTAAAGCCTTCAAAATTTTGGTCCTATACACATGTTGGGCAGCTAACTCGGTGAGGGGAACAGAAATTTTGATCTTTGAGATTTCCTGCTCCAGGCTGAAAGGAATTTGGTTCTTTGAAAAAATTGTTTCAACCTTATTAACTGCCATTTTATCAGCAATGTCAAGTTGTTGTTTTGTTTTAAATACATTTGATAAAATTGTTTTCACAGGAGTACTAGTTGTAGTGTTAGTACTACTAATATCTGCACTCTATTTTTCATTGTCTTGAGTGTTTTTCCTTTATCTTTATCAGAATTTTCAGCCACTGTTTTATCCTTTTGTTTGACAACTTTAGGCTTAGTTGCAGTGTTGTTTTGTGAGGATTTGTCAGAGGTTTTGTTCTTGGGGGTTTTTTGACTAGATTTACTTCTAAGATCATATTCTCTTCGAGGTTCTATGATGGAATTTTCCATGTTTTGATAATAATTTTCATTATCATCTCTTTTGTCATCATAAGGTGTGTAAAGGCCTTGTTTTTTATCATAATGAACCTCAAATTCATCATCATCTACCACAAACAGGTTGATATCATCTTCCTCTGTTATTTGATCTGTTTCCTCAACCTCACTCACATAGTTTTGATGAAAGGGAGGAGTGGTCTGTTGATCATCTTCCCTAGGTCTGTTTGGAGGTTGGTTCCTTCTAGAATTCTGATTCTAGTTTTCATTTCTGTTTTGAGGAGCACTTTGGTTTTGACTTGCTTGTGCTCTCTTAATTAAGCTCATCTTTTTCATCATTTCTTCCATCATTCTTTCCATATTTGAATTGGAAGTGGAAGGTGTGGATTCCTCTCTAAAAGATACTCTCTTCTTAGTTTTCATCCTTGCTCTTTTCTTATCAAGTTGAATTCTACAGAAAGAGCACCTCTTTGCATATCTTCAAGAGTTGCAAAATCTCTTTCTCTTAGCAAATAGTTCATGTCAGAGTCAAAGCCTTTAGGAAACTTGTTTAAACTTGAGCCTTGTGGAGGTTTTAGTTCTGGGGAAAGTGCATTATACACACTATTAAACCTAGTGCAATAATCTTGAACACTTTCCTCGGGATTTCTATGGAGGTTCTTGTAATCAGAAAGGACTTGGAAAGGATTCTTCTTCACTTCCCATTGGTTTAAGAAAGTTTGATGGAAGCCTGGGAGATCGTTTATACTATGGGGGGCTAAGCTTTTAAACAATTTTCTTACTTCTCCCCCTAAGCTTTGAGTAAATAATCTAATTTTGACAGAATCATCATCAATTTCATTTCTGTCAAAGTAGTCATTCATCTTATCCACATGTTGTGATGCAGTTGTAGCATTGCTAGCATCATATAATGGAATTTTTGACTGATAGTCCTATGGAAGATTGAATAATGGTGCAGGAAGGACTAGGGGAGCATACCATGCAGCCATGGCAGGAGGTGGAGGTGGATTCACAGGTGGGTTGACGAAAGGGAAGGTGGGTTGAAGTGGAGTGGTTTGAACAGTGGATGAAGGATGAGTAGATGTGGATGGAACATCAGTAGATTGCTGAGCTGATCTTGGATGAGAGACACCTAAATTCAATAGGAAGTGTAGATCAGGTGGTGTTGTTTTTCTACTACCAGGATGCTCACTTGTTTCCGGGGATGAAAGTGAAGACTCAGAATCTAGCTGAATTATATCATCAAATGACCTAGTTCTAAATGGATTTACTAAGTCAGCTTGTGATTGTTGTAGAGCTAAAAGATTTTCAGGAACTGATTTAGCTCTCAAGGGTGATCTGAAAATAGTTGATAATTTACTCCTAGGAGACTTCCTAAGGATACTCTATGGGTTATCAACTAACTCAGGTGGATCAGGGTCAGGATGGGCTCTAGTGTGAATCTTTTTAGGAGCCACTATGCTGTTTTTTTCAGACCCAAATAAACAAGACAAGGTCAACCAAATATGACAGTCTTTGAATCGTTAACTAATCTGTTTACCTAAATTTCAATACTACAGTCCTCTAACTGAGTTTGAATGATATTATGATGACCAGGGTTCTTTCCAGTGGAGTCTTAAGGTCTGTTGAGGATTGTGGAGTTGCCAAGTGGAACTTTTTAGCTCTTTTCAAAGGTAAAAGGTTTTATGGTCCACCACCATGCTTATGAAATATCCCTTTTAAAGGATATCCTGGAACACAACAAACTCTAACCAGAGATTGACTGGGAGGGAATTTACCAGATATTTCACCTCTGAAAGAGGATGAGATCCGGAAGCTACCTAGCCCTTTCTAGACTCTGTCTAAGAGTATGGGGTAAAACACAACAAAGGTAAGTGTCAATGTAAGAGTAAGTGTTTTACTACCAATATGAAATATTTTTGGTTTTTTCTGAGTTATTTTGAGTTGTGTGGTTTTTAAGAATATCCTAACTCTGTTCAAAACTTAGCTATGGTTATGAGATAAAGATAGTCTACTCTTATGGCTAAGCCAGTTGATTTTTCAAGGTTTGATAAAGTCTTTAAGAGAATCCTAGGGTTTACCTAGATTGTCACTGATTCAAACAAGTTTCATCATGATTACCATTTCTTGGTAGTGCTTGAAAAGGCTGCTTTTAACTCCCAAAGTTTTCTTGAATTGAGGGTTCTCTGAGGTCTTAAAAGGTATCAATAACACTCAGTTCCCCAGTGGAGTCGCCAGAAATGCTAATTGCTGGTGGCTCAGCTGGTTAATATAGCAAATGTTCTTGAACCAAACCCCTGATATCCTATGGTTACGCTAAAATGATAATGATTCTGGGTTCGATTACCCAGTGGAGTCGCCATAAATGTTAGGGATTTGTAATTTATTAGCAAGATTGGCAGATTCCAATTACATAAACAAAGTCGTTTCAACCACTTTGGGATTCCAGGATCTAGCCCTCCTGAATACGGAGAGGGATCTCTCCAAAAAGTGCAAAAATGGATTTGTCTTTGAAGTTTGGGGTAATGATATTAGGCTAGTTATGAAGGCCAAGGGTTTGTTTTTTTTTTGGATGGTTGAGCATGATTACTGTTCAAGGTGGAAAGTTCTGAGTGCAAAAAGTTTCAAAGGTGAGAAGTTGCAAGCAATAAGAGTAATCTTTGAAGAAAAAGATAGACAATTGCAGGTTTTAGTTCATTGGGCTATGGAGTCATAATAGGATTTAATTGGAACAGCAAGAGGCAAGAGTGTTTCATGGGGCAAGTCATCTATTTATAAGGATCTCTTTGAAGATTTATTTATGGAATGGAATGATACAATAAGAAGGAGAAATAAACTGATGCAGAAACAAGAGCAGCCCAGGATCTGGTAAGTACATTGAAACTAGCCAGCCTTTGACATGGACTCAAGAAAAACATAAAAGTAAACTAGGATCTGGTAAGTACTTTGAAACTAGCCAGCCTTTGATATACTTTCAATAGAAAACATCTTATAACTAAGGGAAACTTGAAGGCAACTTTTGAAGTAGAAACTAGCGGGCCGGGCTCACCACAAATCCTCTCCTAGCTCTTCATTTACTTGGTTATTTTCAAGACAAATACAAATATAAAAATAGAATGGCCTAAGATCTGGTAAGTACTTTGAAACTAGCCAGCTTTTAACACATTCCAAGGGAAACAATCAGGCAGTCTGTGGGATCAAACTGGGACCAGGGCTCACCATATCTTCCTCAGTTCATCTTCACTAAACATATACTGAAAATAACATCTAAGAACAACATTCAGCTAAGACAATAAGACGAGGGAATGCCAGCATTCCTATGCTTAAACTGAATTAAAGCATTCCTAAATAACACAGATGGAAGAAAACATTCAGATAAAGCTTTTCATCCATAGAAGGTTACCGATATATAGTAGGTCCTAACTCTATGCATGCTGTTATTTATAAGAGAATATGTAGCACAGATGGAAACATAAACAAAAATAACAAGTTACAATTAGAGAAGCATCACCGTCAACATAGACCAGAATCCCATAAATCAGCTTGTATTGATGCTTCAAACCAGTTATAGCTTCAAGTCCAGTGCTTTAGGTTAGCAACAATCTACACATCTCAGCCTAACCTATCTATCACCAGTAGAGCTCCAAGAGCCAGTGAATACTATGTACAATCAGAATTTTTTGCTCAAATTTATATCAAAGTTCTACAACCAACCCCTCACTCATCTTCTGCTATAGTATATATAGAAGAATGAGGAGGTGAGATCTGATAAAAGATCTCAATCACAATTAATACAGAGTTAATGTCTTCTTGGCCCTTGGGGGCTTAATAAAGAAACTGTATAGGTGTTTCACTGTATTAATTGATTTACACTTATGAATTAAGCTCGATGGGAGCTTCTGTTGACCTTGGAGGCTTCATGTGATGTTTGGAGTAACTCTGCAAATATTTCTTTGTTTATTTCCTTGCAGGAGTAACTCCCTGGCCGCACTGTGAGGCAGATATTTCTTTAATCAATAACTTCAGCCCCTGATTGAGTACTTTGAGGAACAGGTGGCACTATGGTAGCTGAGAGGAATCGATTTTCCTCAGATTGTGGCAGTGGAAGCATTACTGCTTGATAAAACACTTTAGGTTTTCTATAAACTGTGTTTTATTTGGGAATTAGGCTTTTGATAAGCATCTTAGACGTAATCCCCACAAATCTATCCATTAATCCTCTGCTCTGGTGCATTTTTGTCTTCGACACTGATACTCTTTGTCTGTGCCCAATTTCCTGTGTTCTTTTTTGTTGTGCAGGGCCGCGCAGGGTTTATAAGGCATCCATGCCTGAGGAAACACTAAGGAAATGTGCATTTCTACCCTGTGGATGATTCCCTTTGACGAATCGAAGACGGGAGGGTCGTCACCCTCCACCTCTGAATCTTCATTGAAAATTGCGAGAAAATGATAAAAAACCCTGCAAAATACGAAAATTATTAAAAAATATTGCTTTTATAGGTTTATTGCACTGGAGGGCGTGCGAGGAGATCGGAGTTGTTGGATGGTATCATCCAACGGTTAGGATTGATCGGGAGCGATCATGGAATGGGTGAAAGAAGGTTTTAAATATGAGCCGTCGATCGTGCAGAGATTGACGGTCGAGATTGAACGAGGCGGTCAGAGAAGAAGGATGAATCTGAGCCGTCGATCACGCAGAGATTGACGGTTGGGATTTGGCAATGGAAAGTCAAACGGAGAGATCATGCGATGAATTATGGGCCGTTGATCTGCAGATCAGATCGATAGCGGAGATTGATTTGTCGCTTTACGATGGCCCGGCTATTGTGCGCGCACCTTCGTTAGCTGTCGAGCAACTTTGGCGAGCGATCACCGTTGGATCAGTGGGCCCAGATCGGACGATCCACAGCGATATTTCTGGGCATCCCAGTCCGAACGTTAATGTGCGATGGACGGTGGTTTCGCAAAAAGCACAAGGGACGTGTGTCAAGCGATGTATGGAATCGCTGGCCATCGGACAAAAACCGCCCTTCGTCGAAGAGTGGTGCGATAAAAACCACACGGTTTTGGGGAAATGACGCACGGCTGGGGGGTCCACAAGGAGGTGCGCTCCGCACCGTCGGATCTATGGATTGAATCGATGGTCGAGATTGCTCCACAATTTGCATGGGCAGAAAAATTAAATAGAATGAATTTCGACGGTTTAAATAAATATCAAAGGTTTTTTAATGGTTTGCCAAGAAATATTTGTTTAAACCGGATAAGCGCCTGACTGGCTCAGCGCACGGTCACGGCGCCAGGGTGTATGGGTGGAAAGGCTAGGGACTTAGCCCAAGGGGGCTTAAGCCCAATATATATAACAAAATTGGTTTTTAAAGGTTTTTCTCATTATTTTCAAAGGTTTGAGGGTTC
>JAXQQM020078922.1:0-15467 GCA_034641835.2 Pinus albicaulis | reverse complement strand
TGTTGTATGGATTAATCTGCCCTGCGGACAAGACTGATCTCCCTATTAATAAAAGTATCTAGCAACAAACAACCAAACATACTAATCTTTCTCTAAGCATGTAAGGTTTACGAAAAGCTTTATAGAGGTGTGAAAGACTTACTTTTTGTCCAGTGCTTGTTTGAAGTCGTTGTTTGTCCCTCGCGCGCTTGAAGGATTTTTCCTCGTAAACCTGCAGTCACAAACAAGCAAAATATTACATAGCACCTGTATAGAAATTATCATAAACCATGCTTATCATAGTGATCAAGGAATCTATGAAATAAACCATTGATTGAAAACTTATTGAGAAAAATGAGTATATTTGTATTAATTTCAAAAGAAGAAAATCCTTACAACCTAAGCCTTGATGTTGCACAGGACTTTCCGGGGTCCGAAGCAGGAGTCTCCTTTACTTTGAAAAGTTCTGCACTCCTCCAACCAAGACAAATAGAGGTATGTAAACTCTCCTCACAAAAGTCTTAGTTAACTGAGTCTAAATCTCAACAGCACTTAAATTCAAATATTCTAAAAGCTTGAACTCCCTTTGAGGCTACCCAATGCCTCTTTTATAGTGGACAAGAGGAGGTTTTCTGTTCCAAGCATGAAGGGATAGAATCCTCCTTCAAAGGGATAAGCTCCTCACATCAAGTGGTTAGCTCCATAAGGTAAGGGATTCATGCACCTTACAAGAGCGGTTCTGCCACCGCAAAATCCATTCTAGAAGCTTCCAAAATTTACTTTAATTGAGATTTTTGGGATTTTACTTACGCATTTTTAATCTTACAGGGGTCCGCACCTATAATAAAGATAAAGTGCATTCAGGAACGCAGGCAAGCTAAACATTGGGTGCGGGACCACAGGAAAGATAGCCAGAAAGTGCGATACCAAAGTTTAGGAGACTTTTTCTGATTTTCAAGGCTTGACATGAGGAACTGATATGTTAGACTTGCAAAAGGGAGAAGTATGAGTAATAATGAGCTCATACACATGGCAGAATGTCAGGATGACAATTTTCAGTGTAACAGATTGCCCCCTAAAGTGAAAAGTCTGGAATAGATGATGTTGAAGTCTGTCATATATGAAGAGTGAAGTACTTTATCATTTCAAGGATCATCCTGTGGACACCCCAGTCAGCACCTGTAAAAACATTCAATGCAAAATATATATGTATATGTACCATCGCTGAGGTAGGCATTCCCATACTCAGATCAAACTAACTAAAACTGATTCAACTGTTCTGATACGGGAATGATTTTGAGTACATCACAGTATAGACATGTGTAGACACAATATGGACGCAACCATCTGTTTATAAATAGTCCACTGTATAAATGATAACAAAATTCCTCGCAACCTGGATGGAAGAAACTATATCCAGGGTCTTGATTTCCGCATCTCGAACTAGTATGATTCTATCCATGCGAATGAATGTGTCGAAGTCGAACATGGTAGAAACCACTTGATTGCCAGTCAAGGATGTAAACTGTTAACAAGTGTGAGAGTAACCACTAGTAATTTCAATGGCTCTCAAAGTACCCAGTACAATCTATGAAATGTGAATGAATGAGCTGAAATCGAACATTTCACGGAATCATTCGATCGAAGGTCGATGATGTAACCTGTGGTCGAAAGCGAGAAACCTGCAATTAAGGCATGCATATTTCAAGGTACTGACGATTTCTAGATCAACTTCCCAGATAATGAGTTGTCGTCGATAGAAAGTGATCTGTCGTAGGCAAGCCCACAACACGAAATCATAGATCAAGTTTTGAAAATATATTGGCAAGGACTGACTCAGGGATGGTCAAAATGGATGATAGATATTTTGCAGATGAATGGTTTATTTAAACTGTCCTCTTGAACACATAATGACACTACAGATGGCTTGGTAACAATTGACCCAAAGATAATACCCAGAATCCGGATGAAGACTTTCAAATGAGGTTCGATTAACTATTAGGCAAAGGATTTCCCAACCCAGGTGAATGAAAGTGTCATGTTCAAGAGTGGTCGACCGAATTTTCGAAGAATCAAAATACAAAAAACACGCCCATTTTCCTCTCTTTTCCCCCACCATTTATGGCAAGTACCTCTTTATTTTTGACAAGCTTGAGGAGGATAACATTTTCTTGTTTAGAAGCTCATCCTTCGGATGAGTCCAACTTAGTTTAAGATTCGAACCCTAAGAAGGAGTGGTTCGTTCCTATTGAAAATTAAACAGGTCCTTTACTGTTAAATTTTAATGAGTCTAGTATAGGAGAAACTCAGTGTTTTTCATTTTTAGGGAGTCAGAAGAAAAAACTTAAGAAAAATCCATGGGTGTAATTTTTCGTAAATTTAGTCTCTCAGGCCCGAAAAAGGATAAAATAATGTGGGAGAGAACTCTATTGACCATAATTAGTCAACGTATACCTTTTTCGTAAATAGTCCATTTCAGTCCGTAAAAGGGGTAAACTTATACTGAAGGGACGATTATTCATTTACATTAACGAGTTCGAACAATCAAGTACTCGGAGATATTTTCATGTTTAGAGAGTCTAAAAAGGGCTTAAAAGAGGACTCCAATGTTTCGCTTTTTCGCGAATTTTTGAAAGAGTTCGAAAAAGTAATAAAAGTATGCTCTTTGTTGAAAAATGATCAACTCTCCTGAAAAATCCAATTTTTGCACAAAAACTTGAAACATTACACATACCTGTTTAAGATGAGTAAAAATGCTTCAAAAATACCCTTTTTAAAGTGAAAAATAAATAAATTAAAAATTCATCTATTCGAAAAAACTTATAAAAAGGACTTTTTCAACTTCATTTTTACCGTTCAAGTTCAGAGTGAAAAGTAGAAGCTTTTGGGTAAAAAAGTTCCTATGAAGATTCTGGAAAATCCGTCCGTCGAAATCGAGAACCGTCAGTCCCAGGTAATCCAAAACCTCTTAATCTTGCATTTCATCTGTTTACAACTCATTTTTAGGCTTTAAATTTCATTTTTAAGGGAAAATTATGGTTCAAAAATCACCCGCGGGGGTCCGCAGGTGACACACATGGTACCTGCGGACCCCGAATTTTTCCTATAAGGAAAAAGTCGTGGGTCCGCACTTTCCTTAAAGAACGCGTGCGTTCCTATGCACTGTTTACAAAGGTTAAGTGCGGTCCCCACATGTTTTAAATTTAAACTCAAATTTCTCTTTTGCAGCCCAAAATTTTTCAAATTAGATTGTACTAATCTATCTTTTTATGTATTGTAGGATTAACAAGATGTTGATTTGGAGAGAACGTGAACACGAGGACGTGGATGATGCCACAATGCTCCATTTTCCCACAATGCAGGCATTAAGAGCATGCGGTATATATAAATTCTGGGCCATCCAAGGCATGAGAGCACAGGTAGAGCTCCTGACATGGCTGGTAAACAGGTGGAACGTGAAGGACCAGTGTTTCATTATTGGCGGCCACCGACTCGAAATCGGGCTGGAGGACATTTATTTTCTGACTGGTTTGTCCAAAAGGGGCGAACAACTCTCCTTGTTTGGGACTAGGCAAGGTGGCCAGACTATCGCTAGTCTTCGGCAAGAATTCTGTAATAATGAAGCAGACCCCAGGGACAAACGGATTGATATAAAAACTATCATCCGTCCCGAGCTGAAAGTTATTGCATTTACTGTTACCAGGCTGTGTGGGAGTGCAGCATTGCATGTAGCTACCGGTTCTCAGATGTGCATTGCTGTGGACTGTTTTCGCGGCACTATTTTCAACTGGTGTGACGCTGTGTTGGCTAATGTAAAAGGCCAACTAACTAGAGAAAAAAATGGGAAAATGAATAACTTTGGATATGGATCCATCATCATCTCCTTTGCTCTAGAGAGGATTCCTATGCTAGCTCCACAGAGTATCCCTGTTGATGCCGATCGACCTAGAGAACCTAGGATGGTTCGTTGGTCTGCACTGATGGCCCGTCACGGTATTGAGGGCATTGAGATTGTTCGATTTCCTTCTTCATATTTTCGTTGGCTGGACCGCCAAATTTTTGTCATTGAGGAATTTCCGTATGCCGGGATAGATTTCCGCGGTGACCAGGAGATGGCTCTCCCAGCAGGGGAACGGTGGGATGACTTAGGTAAAAAATCTTTCTTCAACAGTTTCTAAGTTCTAATTTTTTTATTTTTGATCGTCTTGTTAAATAATAACCAAAAATTTTGTTGAATACAGATGTGGGCCCACAGCGACCAGCCCATCTCCAACCTTATGAAAGAAGACAACCAGTTGCAGCCGCACCAGCTCCAGCCGGCCAATCAGCGGAAATATTGACTGATTTAGAGCATCGTCTAGAGCGTTGGACTCTAGACATTCCGGAGACAAACATAGATGACATTCCACTCAGATTGCAGAGATACGTGATTGGTGTTCCAGGACCTTTTAAGAGGTTCCTGTGCAGGGTGGCTTGGGCAGTGGTTTCTTATCGTTATCACCATCAGTGATGGGATGATCGTGTTGTAGACTCATATTTTTGACTTTTTGTGTTATCATTTTGCCGATCATAAGGTGTTTCCAACCTATGATCGAAGACGATGTATATTTTTTGAAAAACACTTCTATCTATGATATATCACTATTTATCGGCTATCTGTATACATGTTATGAATGTTATTTGTTTTACTGTTTTGATCACTGCAAATGTCGATTTATCATAATAGAAGCAACTGCGTCTGCTAATGTATTTAAATGCCTTGGAATATGTTGATATTCAATGTAGTCAAACTCACGTTCCAAGAGACGAACTCTTAAAAATAACCGTAATAACACTAGATTTCTAATGGCATAAACCCTGTTAAGCTGTAATACAACAAGTTCAGAATCCAACCTCACAATCAAACTCCGAATCCCAAATGATATGGATTCAGATAATAACTCAATCACTGCACTATATTCGGCAATGTTATTCGTTGTTTGACCAAGGCTTAGCCCATGCATGGAAACTAACTCGTCAGAGGGTGAATACATAACCTAAGCTGCGGAAGAAATGTTCCGTGTACTATGACAAGCACCATTAGCGAAACCAATGTAAGTTTGAAGAGACGTCGACATCTGTAATATCAAGAGTAAAACTCAAATAAGCAGAAATAGTGATAAAAAACACACTTATAAACTAGGCACACCTTTCTAATCTAAGACACACCAGTAGTAAAAAAATATAACCTAAAAAATAAAAGATCTCCACACCAAGTTTAAGCATAATATCGCTTCAGATATAGCCCATTTCTGGGTTTATCTAAAGGGATACCATCAAAATCTATCAGCTCATAGGCCCCTTTTGCTAGCTTTCGCTTAACAATGAAAGGACCATGCCACATGGGCACGAATTTCCCAGCTCCTAGCTTATCGTTGGCTTGATCATAAACTAAGACTAGGTCTCCTTCTGAAAAATTTCGAGGGGTAACACTTCTATCATACTGAGCCTTTACTCTTTTGACATGAGCCTCGTTTGCTATTGCAGCGTTTCTCCGATTTTCATCCAATTGAGCCAAGTACAAAAAACGTTTCTCCTCTTCAGACGTAGCTGGGAGTAACTCTATGGCTAATTTCAAAGATGGAATTTCGCATTCAATCGGCAACACAGCTTCCAAACCGTAAACGAGTTGAAAAGGAGTGAAACCAGTTGATGTTTTGACTGAAGTTCGATATGCCCAAAGTGCTGAAAATAACATGGAATGCCAATTCGTTTTGTGAATACCAATAATTCGTTTGATCATGGTGACTAAAACTTTATTTATGGCTTCGACCAGACCATTGGCTTGCGGATAATACAGAGTGGAACTATCGTGGCGCAGGCCAAGCTGTTCTGTCAATTCAGTTATCATGACATTTCGAAAATGGCTTCCATGATCAGTAATAATGGCTTGAGGAACACCGAACCTCGCAATTATGTGATTAAATACGAAAGTTGCGGCAGTCTTGCCGTCCGCCGAAAATGTAGGCATCGCCTCGGACCATTTAGTAAAATAATCTACTGCTAAGATAATATATGCATGCCACCCGGCCGAGTGAGGGTTACATGTAATAAAATCGATACCCCATTTTGCGAAAGGACCAAGAGCAATTATGAAATGAAGAGGAGCGAGTGGCGCACGCATCTTACGATCGAACAGTTGACAATTGTGGCATTTTCGGACTGCATAAATACAATCTTTGAATAATGATGGCCATAAATAACCAGCGCGCAATATCTTTTGGGCAGTGGCATACCCAGAAATATGACCGCCACATGCTCCAGAATGGCAGTCATTTAAAACCTTTTCAGCTTCTTCATGAACAATACAGCGTCGGAAAACAGAATCCGCTCCACGACGATAAAGTGTATCACCAATAATATTATACTGTTGGGATTGGAAACGTATCTTCCGTCTCTAAGATCGTGAAATTTCAGGCCGAAAATATTGGGTTTGGAGATAAACGATAATATCTCCATACCATGGATCAAGAGTACTGATAAGAAACAAAGATTCATCTGCAATGGGTTTCTCTGCCACAGTTTCAATATCAGTAGAGGGGAAATCACACATTAGTTCCGCAAAAACCAAGGATTTCTTCGCCTTGGATTTTTCAAATTCCAAGTCGAATTGCTGCAGGATGACTATCCATTTGGAATACTTGACCCCTAGCAACTGCTTGGTCAAAATTTACATCATAGGGTTGCAATAAAAAATTACCGTAGTTTTGTTTAACAATATGTAATGTCTAAATCGTTGGACAGCTTGAACAGCTTCCAGAGCCAATTTCTCCACATGTGTGTATTTAATCTCTGTTGGATGCATATTCCTACTAAGATAGTAAATTATATGTTCAGTATGAGATTCATCTTCCTGAACTAACACCATCCCAAGGGTGGAATTAGAAGCAGTGAGATACAAAATGTAATCCTGGTTGTATTTGGGAGGATGCAATAATGGTGCATGGGTCAACACGTGTTTAAGTGCATTAAAAGATCGATTAGTGATCTCATCCCAAAACAATGGAATGTTCTGTTTCAGCAACCGGGTAAAACCTTTTGTAAGCTCGGCGTAGTTAGGAATAAATCGACGTAAAAAGTTTGCTTTCCCCTGCAAACTTTGGAGTTGGTGTAAAGTCGAAGGAGGAGGCAACTTGAAAATAGCCTCGACCTTCGATGGATCGACGCGAATACCTTCTTTCGAGACAACAAATCCCAGTAAACGACCCGAATCTACACAAAAAACACATTTGTGTGGATTGAGCCGAATTCGATAATGCCGACATCGCTTAAAGATAGCATGTAAATGTGTAAGATGGTCAGCCCTGCATGATGAATGAGCAGGTAAATCATCGAGATACGGTTGCACAATGTGCTCAATGTCATGAAATGCATAAGACATTGCCCATTGAAAAGTTGCTCCAGCGTTCTTCAATCCAAAGGGTAGTTTGCAGTAAGAAAATGTCCCCCATGGACAAATAAAAGCTGTTTTTGGCTGATCGGCAGGGAGTATGTTTATTTGATTATACCCTGAAAATCCATCCATAAAGGAAAACATTTCACTGCCGGCACAATCGTCAATTATTTGATCGATATAGGGAGTTGGATAATTGTCTTTAGGACAAGCTCGATTAATATCCCTATAATCGATACATACTCATATGGTTCCTTGTTTTTTAGTCACAGGAACAATATTAGATACCCAATCCGTTAAGGGAATCGGATAAATAAACCCTGCATGAAGTAATTTTTCAACCTCTGCTTTGATAGCAGCAGCTTTTCTAGGATGCATTTGACGTAGACGTTGACGGATAGGCTTGGCATCCGGGTAAGTCTTGATTTCATGTACGACAATTGACGGATCAATCCCTGGCATTTCCTCGTAGGACCAGGCAAACACATCACAAAATTCTTGAAATAGGGCTTTATAAGTTTGAATTTCTTCTTCAGTACATGAAGCGCCCATATGAATGTTTTCAATTATTCCAGGTTTTACTGAAATGTCAATTGGAATCGTTCGAGAAATATTTTCCAAATTTAACTCAGAATCAGGATTTTTCAATGGATTCTGTGGTTCCTTGACATAGTCAGCAGTAAAGATTGAAGCGAAATCATCTTCAAAATGATCTAGTTCAGGTAAAAATGAAGATCGATGATGTAGATCTTCCCATGGTAAATCATCAACAGATAATAATTCACGAATCTGCTCATCGGAATGAACAGGTTCAGGAAATGTTGTTGCGGCTGAGCTAGATATTGAGAGTGATTCCTCATGGATTCCATTCACTGGATCAATCTCGGTTGAAGAGGGGTTGGAAAATGAGTGTACGACCTAATATGAAAGTTCAAATGGACTCAATGGAATCATTCCATCAATTGAATCTAACTCGGATTCGGAAGGTACGATCCAAGGATCATCAAACATAACAGAGTCTGATGAAATCATACGAATAGTTGCAACAGAAGGCGATACGTTAGGAGGAGGAATGGAAAAAGTTCCTAGCAAACTAGAATCTTTAATCAAACCTACTCCAACATCCTTATAAGGGATAGTCGTTTTACCAACATGCTGGATTGTTTCTGTAGAGGCTGGGTCAGAAGTAAAATAAGTTAACTGATCTATTGTAACGATCCTTCCTTGATATGGAAATTTTATGAGTCGGAAGACCGAAGAGACAATAGCAGTCATAGCATAAGACCAACTACGACCCAGAAGAAGGTTTTAATCTAAAGGGGCATCAACCACTTCCACATCTAGATTTACAACTTTACCTTGAACCCCTATGGTTAAATCCTGCAAAATACCAAAAGGGTGGAAACCTTGACCATCAAAAGCCTTAAAAATCGTCGGAGATTGGTTCAGCGTAGGAGAACCAAGCAATTTCCAACACTGAATCGACATAATACACGTTGAAGCTCCCTCATCAATTACAGTCCGATAGATCGGTCTGTTTCTGACGTACACTGGTATCTGGAAAGCCATCTAATGAGGTAGACGAGGTGTACTATTTTCTAGATCAAAGATTATAAGATTAGAATCATGAATATCAACAGCTCCTATAGCAGACAAAAGAAATTTACGCTGTGCTGGGCATGATTGCAGCATTTCCAAAGCCGACATTGCTGAAGGAGAAATAGCTAAGTCTTCAACAATGTGGTAATTCTGAGCAGCTCTCGCATGTGGATTGAAAGCTGATTTACGAAGAACACCTTTAGCAGGCGATTTGATTATTAAGTCTGGATTTGGTTTCTCGATCTGTAGCGGGCCAGAAACTGGAGGAGGTGTAGTTGATGTATTTGCATTAGAAGATTCTGCTTCTTTATCATCAACAGGATTCTTAGTACCATAATCTTTCGATCGCGTCACAATCCTTACATGAGACATCATCAAAATTGGCTCTTCTGAAGCAGTCAAAGTAGAACCAACCATATTACTATCTTGAGTTGGAAAAGGATCCTTCAAGACAGCAGGTTGTGAACCTTTGAAGAATTTTTCAACCTCGACCCGATGTGGGAATTCCTTAGTAAAATGATCTTCGTCACAAATGTAACAAGGATAACGTGGTTTACGTTTTTCGTCATTGGATTCATTTTTATCAGTTTTTTATTTCGAATTATTTTTGTTTTTACTCTTCCCTTTCTTTTTATTACCGGATTTAGATTTAGCCGTTGATGTCTCCACAACATGAATATCGGCAGAAAATTCGAAGGAAGATTCTCCTTTCGGGGAATCAGGTAAAGTTATAATTGGAGAAGAATTATTTGAATATTTCTTCTTACTTTTAGTATTGACTATACCAATCATACCATCAGCGGCATGAGACCCTGAAGGAGTAGCAGCTATTTGACCTTGTTTTAGAAGGTCTGGGATTTTTTCATGTAAAGTACCTGACTGCGTGTAAACGAGGTCAAGGTACTGAGCTTGAGAAATTACTTGCTCTTCAGTAACAACACCAACCTTAGCTACATCTTCAGTAATCTTGGGTAACAATGATTTAACAAACCATTTCGCCAAAATTTGATCGAGAATATAAACTTTCACCAAACGTCTCCTACGTCGCCATTCATGAATATGATCAGAAATATACGTAGACGTGGATTGTTTCAACGAAGTTAATAATTCCGTGCCATTGTCGTATCTGACTGGCAACTGAAAATGAGTCAAGAAGGCAGTTGCTAACTAATTGAAATTATGAAACGAGCCTCGTGGTAACTCAATGTACCATATGGCTGCAAGACCAATAAGAGTTCTTTGGAAAAGACGTAAGCGAATCGAATCATCAATGATTGAATTAGATGCACACCAAAGGTGATAAGTCATGACGTGATTTGATGGATCCTCTCCTGGCTTACCTTCGAATTTTGGTATATCACTGGGCAACTTATGTGGCATCGGCGGCCAGTACTGATAATAGAAAATTGGATCACTTGTAAGGCGCGTCAAATCAGGTAAATCCAAAGTTGTGATAAAGGGTAACTGACGGTTAGGGTCACGAAAACCTTGAGTAGCCAAAGCAGTTCTAGGAGGTGGATACCCAGGGTAGCTGGGAATCAGATTAGCATTAGGAATTGTATAACCTCCTGGAAAACTAGGATTAATCGTACCGAACTGGGGTTGTTGAGGCTGTTGATAAGTATAGCCAGGGTACGGTTGATACTGATAGTTTGGATTTTGTGTATAGGGACCGAATTGCAGCTGTCCCTGGTACGGTTGATACGTGAATTGCGGTTGACTTGTGACAACTGTACTTGTACCGGCTTGTCCCGTAGGCATCTGAACCGAAGATCCTAGCTGGGGTATAGAGACTTGAGGGATTTGCACAGAGGTAGGGATAGACGAACTCGGGGTTACATATACTCCAGAAGTAGGTGTTACAGGTTGAACAAACGTAGTAGTTGTTGCAGCAGTTTTAGGCGGTGTCTTAGGTGAACTAGGACCGGCTTACTGAAAAAGACCAAGTGCAGGAGTTTGAATAGTAGGCTGGACAGGTTGCTGAGTTGGACGAGTAATTAAAGGCTATCCAGGTTGATAAGGCAACTGCACATTAGGCTGCATAGGCTGTTGATATTGGGATGGATCCCACACCATATTCATTCCGGGGTATTGCCCTGCAGAAGGCTGAACGTAAGGACCATAACCTGGTTGAACGTAGGGTTGATAAGTGAGTGGTACATTTCCGGCTCCTTGAATGGATGGCTGACCAGAAGGCTGTTGGAAACCTTGAATTGGGTACTGACCTTGAGGTTGATAACCCTGAGGCGCGTACTAAAGCTGGGGTTGATAAGGACCCTGAGGAGCATATTTAGCTTGGGGTTGACCTTGGGGCATGTACTGTCTTGAAGGTTGATATCCTTGAGGTGTGTACTATCCTTGGGGTTGTCCCCCAAAATAATATGATTCCATAGTTTGTGCTGGGAAAAATTTACCTTGAGGTTTCCCTCCAGGCAGTAACTGACTTCTTGAAGGTTGCCCCCCAGGCAGTAACTGACTACCTGAAGGTTTCCCCCCAGGCGGCAACTAACTACTTAAAGGTTGCCCCCCAGGCGGTAACGGATTTCCCTGTGTTGGCCCCCCAGGCGGTAACTGATTGCCTTGAGGTTGAGGATTCGGAACACTACCAGACATCATATAGATTTGCGCTGCATTCAACGTTTCAGTTTTAACACCACTATTACCAGATGACAAAACTTGTTCAATTGGTTGAGGAGCTGCTCCCGAGAAAGTACCAAACAAAGCCTGATATCCCGAAGGAACAGAAGGACCACCATGTAAAAATGATTCCGGTGTTTGAGAAAACATGGATGAATCTCTGGCCATAATGGATGGCGGATAGTAACCTCTGGGTGTAGGATGAAATGGAACTCGAGGTGGAGAAAAAGCAAGACCCAGATTCTCTAAAAAGTTTGTTAAAGATAGATACCAAGCACTAGTTCGAATAGGGCTGTAGAAAATATATTCACGCTCCCTAAGATTTAAAGATTGAGGGGAGTCGGGAAGAGATATATCTTCGTCTGGATTAGTAAGTTCTTCAATGGAAATAAGACCAGCTGGAAGATCGTCAGTGACAATATTTCTTACCCTAGGTGAATCAAGATCTCTAGAAGTTGGTGAAATAAATCCTAAGGATGTTTCTAAAACAAAAGGTTCAGTTTCAGGTTCAGAGATTTCAGGTTCGTCAGCCAATTCACTGGAAGCAGGAATACTACCAGTAACCTCAGAAACTGAAATCGGTTCTTGAATGTATTCTGTTGTAGGTATTTGATGATCAGGATGGACAACTATGGATGAACTTCCAATTTCTGTTGATATAATCCTACCACTACTGGATGATACCAGAGCACGAAGCCCTTCAAGCTGACTTGGTGAATATTCAGGGGGTTTCCCTCGCAGTCTCCGGGATTGTCTCGACAATTCCGCCACGATTAAATATTAACTAATCACACGCAAACAAAGAAAATTTCAATGAAAAAACCTACAGTCTTTAAAGAAACAAACAACTGAATCACACGCTTAAAAATCTAAGAGTTCAAACCACACACAAACAGTAACTTTCCGTACTAAAAACACTAGTTGGTGATGAAATCCAACTTAGTAGAAATTTAACACAGAAAGGGTGGTTGGAACAGTTACCCTGACAACCTGCTTAATGAAACAGACTAGCACAAGTTTCCTCACAAAACCATCTGATGTGAAGAGAACCCCCCAGAGAGTCCAAGTGAGTCTAGTCGACGTCTGCTCCAGGTACAGTGAGATCTTTCCTTCACCGTCACCTTAGGAAATAATCTTAAGATAATGGACACTAAGGTTACCAACAGTAACAAATATAACTGGGGGAACAGTCTATGATCCGATTTCATGCGCAAGGGCAGAGTAGCAAGCTCAATCCCCTTGAAGGCTCCTCGACATGGTTAATCTGAGGTTTACCGACAAGTGACCCCAGGCTCCTCGACAATGGTTAATCCGAGGTTTACCGTTTGTAATACGCGCAAAATCTTCTATCTTCCCCAATGAAACAGAATTGATTGTCTCAAAGGTTCGGATATGATCTCGTGATTGAATTCTTTAAGAGAAGCTTCCCAGATTATACAAATTACAATTGGATTTATCTCCTACCGCAAGATTTGTCTACTTGTTTGTTTTTACTACCTTGGAGAGTTAATTACTCCCTACTCCAAGATACTAGCCTAAGCTATGTTGGTGATAAGAGCCTTAGAAAATAAAAATATTGCTAGATGAATTTTAATTAAGAATTACTTTTAAGAGCTGTTTCTTAAGTCAATGGGTGTGGAAATGAAACTCTGATGGTGTGAAATGACTTGATTTCCAAAAGACACTAAAAATGCATCTAAAAATGATGATCAAATTGTTTCCTTTCAATGAAATTATATTTAAGGAAAAGTTAGAGAATGCAATTCTTTTAATGAACAATTCCTTCTTTAAACATAAAGAACAATTGAAAGAAACTATTTTTGTCTTTTCCAACAGTTTATCAAAGCTCACAATAAAAATCCTTTCACTTTCCAAAAAAATCGAAGCTACAACACAATTTTCCTTCAAAAGAAATCTAGAAATTTTAAAAGCACTCAAGACTACAAACTAATTTCGAGATCTACAAAGTTTAATAGCACTCAAAACTACAAAATTTAATAATCTAAATGAATAAAAGCTTTAAGACTTTTTTTTGAAGAATGTTTTACCTTAGTTGTTCAGCAAACTAAGGATCTATTCATTCAGAATAACAAACAGATTGAAAAATGCTCAATTATGTTTTTACAAAAAAAATGAAATTCAAAAACCAATAACAAAGTTTCTTTTCAAAGATTTGCAAAGAAACAGGTAACTCTATTTCTCAATAAAGGATGATTCCACAATCAGGTCAGATCCAGCAAAATACCAAAAATACCAAGGTAATCTGAGGTACTTCAAAACGTCAAATGATTCAAATCGCTACAAAGACCAAGTGAAATGCAATCCAAAACACAAAACTTCTAGAAAATCATCAAAACACCAATACGGTTGAGATTTATTAACAGAAAGCTTTTGACAGAAACAATCATCAATCTGGGCAGAAAACAAAAACTAAAAATCAAAATCAAGATAAACTAAACAAAGAAATCTGAAGTTTTTCAAAACTTTAACAAGGTCCGCAGGCTCCAAGATATCACAGGTGCGGTTCCGCACTGTTTACACAAGAAAAGTGCGAAACTGCCCGCACTGTGAAAACAAGGCAAAGTGCGGTCCCAGGAAAAACTAGAGAAAAACTTAAGGGATTTCAAAATTTTCAAAAACAGAGAAAACCTAAGCTACCCAGGCAGATGTCAATCAATAAAAAACCAAGAAAAACGTTTCCTCAAATAAAAATAAAAGAGAACAAAAAACAAGAAGTTCTTTTCCCCAGTGGAGTCGCCAATTTGTTGTATGGATTAATCCGCCCTGCGGACAAGACCGATCTCCCTAGTACTAAAAGTATCTAGCAACAAACAGCCAAACATACTAATCTTTCTCTAAGCATGTAAGGTTTACGAAAAGCTCTATAGAGGTGTGAAAGACTTACTATTTGTCCAGTGCTTGTTTGAAGTCGTTGTTTCTCCCTCGCGCGCTTGAAGGAGTTTTCCTCGTAAACCTGCAGTCACAAACAAGAAAAATATTACATAGCACCTGTATAGAAATTATCATAAACCATGCTTATCATAGTGATCAAGGAATCTATGAAATAAACCATTGATTGAAAGCCTATTGAGAAAAATGAGTATATTTGTATTAATTTCAAAAGAAGAAAATCCTTACAACCTGAGCCTTGATGTTGCACAGGACTTTCCGGGGTCCGAAGCAGGAATCTCCTTTACTTTGATAAGCTCTTCACTCCTCCAACCAAGATGAATAGAGGTATGTAATCTTTCCTCACAAAAGTCTTGATTAACTAAGTCTGAATCTCAACATCACATAACTTCAAATATTCTAAAGCTTCAACCCCCTTTGAGGCTACCCAATGCCTCTTTTTATAGTGGACAAGAGGAGGTTTTCTGTTCCAAGCATGAAGGGATAGAATCCTCCTTCAAAGGGATAAGCTCCTCACATCAAGGGGTTAGCTCCATAAGGTAAGGGATTCATGCACCTTACAAGAGCGATTCTGCCACCGCAAAATCCATTCTAGAAGCTTCCGGAATTTACTTTAATTGAGCTTTTTGGGATTTTACTTGCACCTTTTTAATCTTACAGGGGTCCGCACCTATAACAAAGATAAAATTCATTCAAGAACGTAGGAAAGCTGAACATTGGGTGCAGGACCACAGGCAAGATAGCCAGAAAGTGCAATACCAAATTTTAGGAGACTTTTAGGAACGTTTTCTGATTTTCAAGGCTTGACATGAGGAACTGATATGTTAGACTTGCAGAAGGGAGAAGTATGAATAATAATGAGCTCATACACATGGCAGAATGTCAGGATGACAATTTTCAGTGTAACACT
>JAXQQM020093250.1:0-10777 GCA_034641835.2 Pinus albicaulis | reverse complement strand
CTAGGAGGGGACTGAGACTAGGTGAACCAGACAACGATGCTCGTTTTGCCATGGCTGACAAGAATTTGAAAGCAATTCGCGGGACAACAGATAAGACAAAGGTGGCGGGACGCGGATAAAAATGGGCAAACAGTCACATATACACCAAAATGGGATGGAAGAACCCCTTTTATAGGCTACAGAAATCCGCAATAAATACAGGAATGACGTGGAAAAACAGTTGAAAGTGGGTGACAGTTGTTTTCCACCTTGGCTGTTGACGTCATTGCAGGGGGTCTGTGAGTACGGCGGAGAAGTTTGATCCATACCCCCCGTAATCAATCCGAACTGTTGATCACGTCATTTCCAAGATCTGACTAGTCAACTGCCGGGGGTCGGGATTTGATAACCGACGGGCTAATTCACCCCCCGCAATAGCTTATCCGTAAGCTTCTTTTTGTGATTGCGACTTCCGCTCAAGAAGTTGCTCGGGTCTTAACCTTGAAATATATATATATATATCAACATAAAGCTGATGACCGCTTCATGTATATAAAAAATCAGAAATATATTGTGTTCCTCTTTTTTTATGCTAAAGTATTAACAACTTCATACTATAGCACATTTTCGAATTCTTATTATATTTTTTTTATTTTTTCTTTTAAAATTTTGAAATGAAATATAAAAAAGGATATGCAGATAATGATCCACAAATCTGGCTCCACCTGGGGATAGTGTTTTTACCACGAAACACTAAGAACCTGCATATTAGTGCCTTCACCTCGAGCATGGAGTCACATATTGCTTGATGAAACTGTACAATGATCACACCGGATATATACAATGATGAACAAACAGCTGCTTAATGCCGAAAATAATGCTTGAGATATTGCCCATTCACAGGCATATCCAGCACTTCTCCTTCAAGATTTTCCAACATGAAAGTATTATTTCCTCTGACTTCATTAATTTTGAATGGGCCATACCACAAGGGATCAAATTTACCGTGTTTTCCTTTGTCTTCCCTTCGTGTATCCCATCTCAATACTAAATCTCCTTTCTGAAACAAAACTTCCTTTGCTTTTCTATCAAATAATACCTTCATCTTCTGCTGATAAGTGAGCAAGTTGTCCCGAACTTGATTTCTGTTTTCACTTAGTTCCATCACATTGTTCATTCTTCTGATCATGGCATTTGGTTCTGCTTGGGCATCTTGGAGAAAAGAAATCACAGGTTTTACCAACTGTGTGGGGAAAAATGCTTGAGTGTCGTATACGAGCTCATAAGGAGACTTGCCAGTAGACCTCCTAGTAGTCATCCTTGTTGCCCACAGAGCAAAAACTAACTTCGTATCCCAATTCTTCTGATTTTCACTGATTGTTTCCTTCAAAATTCTTACCAATGTTTTATTGGAGGATTCTGCCAATCCATTTCCCTGTGGATGATAAGCTGTAGAATGAGACAATATCACATTGTAAGTTTGACAAAAATTAATAAACCTGAGTGAACTGAAAACCTGGGCATTATCTGTCACAATCTTTACGGGACATCCAAACCTGCTAAAGATATTCTCCTCCAGAAACTTCATAACAACCAAATCGTTTGCCTTCCTGGTGGGAATTGCCTCCACCCACTTTGTAAAATAATCTGTAGTAGTAAGGATCCACTTAAACTGCCCACTGGATGGTGGATTTATTTCTCCAATGAAATCCAACCCCCATTGTCTGAAAGGTTCTTCAATAAAAACAGGGAGAAGAGGCAATGGGGCTAGCTTTTTCTTTTCTGCAAATAATTGGCATTTTTGACAACTTTTGACTGTTTTGTAAACATCAGCAAATACAGACGGCCAATAGAAACCTGATTTGAATATTTTATGAGCAGTTACCTTCCAGCTGTAAGGCCATCCACACAAGCATTCATGATATTCTTTGATCACTTCTGAAATTTCTTCCTCTGTCAGACATAACAACAACATACCAGCCGGATCATTCCAATATAATTTTGCTTCGATTATGACATAAGGCTGAGCCTTAAGTTTTAAAGCTCTGTATTTAGCTCTATTTATTGAAGGAGGACAAGAAAGAAAGCATAAATAGTGAACAATATCCTTATACCAATCTGAGCAGATAAATTTATACTTAATTGTTGTCTTTGACTGATTACCACTTGTTTCTTCATCGACTTCCTCTACAGGGGCCAAAAAATTGATACCCAATGCTTGGAAATTGGATTTTGTCAATAATTTGTCCAATCCAAATCCTTTAACCAGTTTGGTTGGTTTTACATCCAAGTCATATTCCTGGATTTTAGCAATCCATTTTCCCCTTTTACCTTCCACATCGCTCTATACTAGCACATCTTTTACAGCTGAATTGGGAACGTATGCTAAGATTTGAGAATGGAGGATATAAGTGCTGAAGGCTTTAAATGCTTTCACCAAAGCATACACTTGTTTCTCCAATATATTATATTTTAATTCTGCATCTCGGAGAACTTTACTAAAGTATGCTACAGGCTGTTCATGCTTTTCTTCGTTTCTCTGCAATAACACAGCAACAACTGTTGAAGGAGATGCAAATGAGAAAATCTGAAACAGCTTCAAATAATCCGAACTAATGAGAACAGGCGCTTCCTTTAAAGATTTTTTAATCCTTTGGAAAGACTCTCTGGCTTATTTATCCCACTTTACTTCGGCATCTTTTTTCAACATGTCCGTTATCTTCTTGACGATTTCTGCATAATTGGGAACGAATCTTCGGAGAAAATTAATCTTTCCAAGAAATCTCTGAATATCTTTTTTGCTTCGGGGCAGCGGGATAGACTGTATTGCTTCAACTCTTGCTGGATCAATTTTCACACCCTCTTTAGAAACAATGTGGCCAAGTAATTTACCCTTCTCCAAGGCAAACAAAGACTTTTTAGGATTCAGTGATAATCCAAACTTTCTACACTTCAGGAGGGCTTTCTACAAATGTTGTAAATGCTCTTCATCGGAATTTGAGAAAATTGTGACATCATCTAAATAAACCACCACAAAATGATCACCTACGAATGCAATATCCATTGCTCGTTGGAACGTGGCCCCCGCATTCATCAAGCCAAATGGCATCTTGGCGTACATGAATGTTCCCCAGGGCGTAGTGAATGCAGTTTTCTTCTGATCTTCATTCTGATCTTCTGACCTGGTTATATCCTGAAAATCCATCTACCATAGATAATCTATAAGCTCCTGTCACCTTTTGTAAGACAAAATCCATTTTCGGCAAAGGATAATTATCTTTTAATGAAGCCCTATTCAAATTCCTGAAATCTACGCACAACCTTATCTCTCCATTTTTCTTTCGGACTGGTACAATATTGGAAACCCAATCTAAATATCTGAGTGGAACGATTATCTTAGCTTGTAGAAATTTCTTTATTTCCTTTTCGATCGGATCCAATAGCAATGGATTAATCTGTCTGAGCTTCTGTTTATGTGGCTTGACTCCATCCTTCAGTGGAATTTTATGTTGTATGATACTTTTATTATATGTTTTCAGATCATCATAAGACCAAGAAAATACATCTTTGAATTGTTTGAACAAATCCACATACCTTTCTTTGTAGTGCTTTGGGACTCCTTTGAACAACTTAATCATTTTAGGCTCCTGTTGAGTTCCTAAATTACAATCTTCCACCTGTTCATCTTGATTTGCTTTCTTCTGATTTACTGCAACGTCATTGGCATCAAACAGTATTTCAAGAGGCACCAAACCTCTTGGAAAAATGTTATCTTTCAACTGAATGATCTCCTGACCACCAATATTCTTTTTCAAAGACTTACCTGCCAATTCATCTTCATCAGATTCCAAATCAATCTGATGATCTTCAAAATCTTCAACCATCAACAGAAATTTCTTAATCTGTTCATCGTCTTCAAAGACCTACCAGTGTTTAATATTGTCAGGAATCGAAGGTCTATGTCTCATCTCAATTTCATACCTTACTTTCGGACTGATAGGAGGCTTGAATGTACTTGCTGCAACCGCCATAGAATCTGCCATACTATTCTCTTCCCTTGGGACAAACTGTAAGTTGAAAGCTTCAAAATAATTTTCGATCAGATCCCAGACCTCATTCCGATATGCTCTTAACCTGGGATGTTTAGTTTGACATAAATTCTTGATCTGTCTTATAATTAATTCTGAATCCCCAAACACAGTTATAGACTGAATTCCCATCTACTTAGCCGTCTGCAAACTAATAATTAATGCTTCATATTATGTGACATTGTTAGTGGATTCGAACTCCAATTTGAAAGAAAAAGGTACGAGATTACCTTCCGGAGAAACAAAAATGAAACCATCTCCCGTGCCTTCTTTGGAAAACGCACCATCAAAATAACACTTCCACAGCTTATCTGAATGTATCTCCTTATGTACAATTTCTAAATCGATCTTCCCTTGAGATTCTTCAGCAAATTCTGCATCTTCATGCAACATGAAGCAAGAAAGGTCGTCCTTCTCTTGACCATAAATTGGTGAATTACTTGCATCTTTCTTAGTAGCCGTTTTTTGAAATCTAGTTTCTCTATACAAACTTCTTTCTTCCCCATTAAAAATTGGAATGATAGCATGTGTAAAGTCCAGCTTCAAAACTCCTCCAAGTTTTTCCCCCCATGATCTAGATAATAACATACCAAACCTGGCTGGAATATCTGCCACTACAACATCCATCATAATGCTTTTGGGTGGAATTTGAGCCAATGAAACAACCATATCCTTAATAAGACCCACACACTTAACTCTCTTGGAATCGAAAGAGTAAAGGTCTCTGTAGGGCTTAGTGATTTGTAAATTTAATTCCTTCATCACACTCAATGGCATCAGATTGTGTGATGTGCCAGAATCTAGCATACAGTTATGTAGCACAAAATCATGCAACAAAAGTGATATATAAAAAGGAGGGACAGATGAATATACCTCTTCAACATGAGGTCCAAATGTTACCACTGGTTTCTCTTCCTGCAGATTTACTATATCACCTACTTCATCAGACTGAGATAAATTGATAAATTCGGCAATCTCTTTCTTATAACCAGGTGTTTTCATTAACTCAAGAAGAGGTACTTGAATCTTTACTTTCTCCAACTCTTTCGACAAACTGAAAGTTTGATTTGATTTTGTCAACTTTTCAGACTCTTCTTGGTCCTTCTTGGAATTTTAGCTTTGATTAGAAACAGTAACCACTTTCTCCAAAATGTTAGAATCTTTAGCTTTCGTCTGAGAAGTTTCAGCTTGCTGCTTTCCTTTCTATAATGGAGTCGCCATTGGAGTAGGTGCTGCTTCTGATTCTTTTTCTTCATTATCTTGCGTCCTTAACCTCTTTTTTGACCTCAAATCATACTTTTTATGCAACTCAGATTGCATAAAGTCTGTGAATTGTCTGCAGTAATCATTCATCTCTTCTTGATCGAATGAGAGATCAGCTTCTTCATCTTCCTTCACCCCTTCTTCATCTATTTCTTCTTATGTTTCGTCATCTTCCATGTACACAGCAGAGATCCGAGCATCATCTTCTCTCTCGTCCTCTTCATCTGCAGAACGGGACGGGGCTGCCTCTATGTACAAAGGTGCTTGCACCTGATCTTGATCTTTTCTTTCTCTTTGTAGAATTTGCAGGGGCTGTTTTTTAAATTGGGGATTAAAAACCCCTCTATTCTGTCTTGCAGGCTTACTATCTATTTCCAACTTTACCAATTTATTTGAAAGATTATTTATGACTTTAGTCATGTCTTCAATTCTCTGATCTTGAACTGAGGCTTCTTCTTTAGCCTTTCCTTTATCTGAAACTTTACCAGCAGCGGACATATTAGCCTCAATCTCCAGAGCATCAGTTTGAATCTGTTCCAATGTAGGGGACCTTCTTTCCCTCAATGTGAAAGTGAATTCTGGTTCAACAGCACCAGCAAAAACAACCCTTGCTCCAATAGGAGGGGGTTTCATTTCAACAGGCAAACTATTATACAATTTGTTAAATCTCTTAACAAAATCATTCATATTTTCATCGGATTTCTTCTTGATTGCATTAAATTCCGTCAAAGAATAGTCGTGGTCCCTCTTTTCGCCCCACCTCTCAATGAAATGTCTTTCTAGGGCATCCCAATCGTTAATGGAACCATTAGGTAATCCTTTGAACCATTTCCTTGCCTCTCCACTTAGAGACTGAACAAAGAGTCTCATAACAACATCCAAATGTTCAACGTTTAAATTCTCTGCAAAAGTGAAAAACAGGGGCAAGTGCTGTTCTGCGGTTATTTCATCTTCACCAATAAATCTAGGGAGTAACTTGAGATACTCCTGAGGCATATCATGCAGTGGTTGCGGTAGATTCAATGGTGCATATCTATTCATCAAGAAAGCAGGGGCTGCAGGAACTGCCATGTTTACGCCCGGGTTAACTGCTCCTTGAGTGGGGGAAAAATGAATACCAGTTGTGGGAAAAGATGAATGAGGTGAAACAACTGATATAGGAATTGGACTGTGAACAATTGCAGAAGAGCTGGTAGCTATATGGGGCTGAGTTTCTATAAAAGGAAAAGACACAAACTCCAAAGATTGCTCTTCTAACGTGGGTTCTTGAAAATGAACGGATGATGGTGATGATCCTTCTTCCGAGAAAATGAGTTTCTTGGAAGTTTTCTTGGATGAAAAAATGTGCAAACAGCTGCCAGGTGCGAGCAATGTAGTTTAAGGTGTATCTAGTATTTTTGATTTCTGGCCCTTCTTTGAAACAAGCTTCTCAGGATCAGACAAAACATGAACTTTTTGCTGAGAGGTATCTGAACTCGTGTGAGGTTTCTTGGGAGCCAGAGCTATTTTCAACAATCACAGCGTACTATTTCCTCCTCTTTGAAAAACCAGAGGAAATGTAAAACAAAAACCTAGGGAAAATCTTCGAATCTTCGGTCCCCGGCAACGACGCCAATTAATGTTGTTGTGTACAAGAATTCGTGCTCAAGACATTAAATATTATGTCACAAAAAAGTGTATATCTGTCCCTGTTTATTAAACTTTCAAATATTAATAATATATTCTCCAAATATCAAATCTTTATAAGTTATGCAATGCCATGTTCTCTTTATGTTGAAGTGAATGAATGGAAGACGAAGAAAGAAAAGGATTTTAAATTGATATGCTGCTTAAAACAGAATCTACCATTATAAAATCCTGAAGAAGTGAGTAACAGTAAAGCTAAAATAGAGGAGCGCCCATTAAGGATGTTTAACTCTTAGATACACAGATATCAAGAGACCTGCAGCTCAAATCACTCTACTTTATTCATAGATATGGAAACGAAATGAAAACTGGAAAACTATTCAACACAGATAGAATGATGGAAACTTTCAAACTTTTCATTGATTCAATATTTTTCAGTACAAAATTAGGCTTCAAGGTCCAAAACTCGGAACCTTCTTTCTTCTTCAAATTGTCTTTAAATACAATATGACCAAAATGGTTTCCAATAACGAAACTGATTCTAACTAACTCTAACTGCTTAACTACTCACTGTAGTGGAGGTACATGCCTCGGAAAAGTTCTATTACATTTACATGACTTCATTTAAAACATGATAAACTGTGATCATTCCTAATCTAAGTGAGTTGATGCTCCTAAAATAGTGGCTGTCTCAATGACTATTTGTGGCTGAACGGCTACTTGTGGCTGAGTGGCTGGAGTTCCCTTTTCTGTGTCCATAGAAAATCTCTTGCATTCTTTCCAGAGCTTATCCTGAGTCGTCGAAGCATTCTTATAACGATGATATTCGAGTGTAAATGCAACAACCTGACTGTGAGTAAGATTACCTGTGAATAATGTCTTCACCATCCATAGTAGGAGGAAATGCCTTTGTAAGAAGTTAAATATTGTTTCTCCCTTTAAAACCTGTGTCTTTTCATGCCTGCCATCTACTCTGCTTTTTGCAAATATCAACTGATCTTCATAGAACTTCTAGGACATAATCTCCGCTTTCTCCGTCCAGCATGAGGGCAAACCTGTTCTCATCAACTTGTCGAATGATATATCAAATTTTTTAATTATCTCTTTAATTCCCAGTAACCGCTTCTCTGCGGCCTTTCGAAGGTCATTTTTTATTATCATTTTATTCACCTCCTCAGCATAAAAGTACCTATCCTATATCCCCATATCTCCTAACTCTTCATCTGTCTTGGCATTAATAAATTTTATGAATTTTCTGGCCCAATTCGCTCTTTTAATAGCGGCCTGCTTCTCAGATAATAGCTCCTTTTCATGCTCTGAAACAATGCTTTTCTCTCTGGCAATTATATTCATGGAATCCCATTTTGACTGCATTTATGAAATAATCTCATTCCAAATGATATCCTTAGCTTTAATAAGAGAAATATTTCCTTTTAATTTCTCCTTGAGCTCTTTGATTTCATCCTCAGCTTTCTGTAGCTTCTGCTTGTTCTCATGTGCTTTTTCTTCTCATCCCTGCATCATCTTGGTAACTGTGGCCAATTCTGACTAGGCTTGTTTACAGTCTCTTTCCGCCATATTTAATTATGTGTTTAGCTGAATAACCTGGGCTTGAGGATCAGCTTCACATGCAGAAAAATCAAAAGTACAAGTATGGTTCTCGATATGATTCTGTAAGGATATAGCGGTCTGCTTTACCTTAGTGAGTTCTTCGTCTTTCTTCAATAACTGCTGTCGCAATTCCTCTTTCTCCTTTTCAACCTCAGCTACTTCGGCCGCCAATGAGTGTTCTGTGGCTGGTAATTTTAACTTTTTCCTTAGTGAAGATATTTCCGCTTCTGCACTTTTCATAAGTTTTTGAATTGCGGCTTTATCATTTGGATCCACACCGATTTTCATAATGATTTTCTTCAACTCTTCATTTTGAGTTGTTAATGCCCTTGCATTAGCTTTCTCCATTTTGCATTGTCTAATGACCTTTGCAAGCATGTTTTCCGTCTTGACTGCTGTAGCATTGGTCTTGTTCAAATCATTTACAATCAGTTGCCCGGTCTGCATGTGAAGATTCATTTTGTCCCACAAGAGGATCTTTTTAACATCCATGACTATGTTTACCTCCTTAAAGCTGCCTGAAGGTCCAAGGGACATTCCTGTCGGATGAGACAGAGCCATCTTGAACTGATCTTTCTCCAGATCCATCACAGTCAATAATCTGGTTTGGTCAGCAAATATATGGTGCTCTGCTTGTGCTTCTATATTAGCTTTTATCCTCTGGTTCCTTTCCTCAATCTGTGTGAACACTTGCTTTATTGAAGGAGCCTTTTCCAAATGAAGTTCCTGTCTTCTAGGAGATGAGGGGAAATCTTGTTCTTCATTAACCTGGAGAGTAAAACCAGGTGAATTAGAAGAATGGTCCTTTGCTAGTTTGGTTCTTTTTTCCTCTCGGGGCTCCTCCTCATCAATTTCAATAACATCCTCTCTACCTCTTTTGCTCATTCTTTCCAAAATTGCAGGTGTTTGAATACTGGTCTTTGATGAACCTGACTCTCCTGGATTAGCCAGTTTCTCCAAATCAGGTTTACTTACATGGGAAAATGCAGCATACCCATTCTTAACCCTTTTATGAGAAATTATTCCATGTGGATCATAAGGCCATTTCTCTCCCAACAACAACTGTGTCCCTTCCAATATTTTTAAGACTTCATCAAATTCTTGTCTTGTGTTGACCACAAAAGGGCCTACACTCATAGGCAACTTGTACATCAATCCTTTCTTCATGGGTAGAAAATGAACTTGGTCTACATTAAGACTTTGCCTTATAAATTCCAGGGCAAAAAGTCTCATGGGAACAAAGGTTGGGAGCCTATAGGGCTCAATACTAACTCCATACAGCCTTATCTCAGAGTAATCTTCAAATACAAACCAATCTCCAAATTTACAATTGGGTCCTAACTGTAGGAACTCCCGGGCTTTTGGCAGAAAGCATGGAGGAAGAGTTCCATTCAGAATTTTATAAGCAGTAGACATGAAATGGTCAGCAAATTCAAACAACCCGGCTTCGTTCTCTTCCTTTCTAACCATATCGGTCCAGAATAAAACTGACTGCTTATTTTTATTACTATCAACTATATTTAAACCCACACTCATGAACTCTTCAACATTTTGATATAAAAATAAGTAAACCACCAATGATGGAAATCTGAAAAAACCTGTTAGAGGGAAGGCGATCAATTGGGAATTTACTACTTCCTGCCAAAAAGACGGGATGTCTAGCACCACCCCTAGTTTCATCATCAGAGCGAACATCCCCAAGACTGCTTTATCAATTTCGTGATCATCGTCTCTTCCCAAAATCTCTGTAATGCAGCTAAGAACTGGCCTATACTGAACACTGAACGCCTCCAAACTGAACTTCCCTCCTTCAAATTGAGTTTTCTCTGGATTTGATTTCAAAAATGACATACAACGGCCGAACTCTTCATTTGATAGATCTTCAAAATACTGAACTAATGAATCTTCGGAGAACTGTAACGGAGACTCATCTTCTGGAAAACATAATGCTTGACGCATCAATTGTGTTGATATTTGCAGGACATTTTCCCCCTGAGAATTCATGACGAAGCACTTGCCAGGGTACATAGATGAGACTAACCATGAAATGAACTCGGGGAAGAAGTGAGTTTTCGGAACACAGGCGGATAATAGACCAGAAATTTTCATAGTAGAGAACATAGGGGATTTGTTAGTGTTCAGGGTTACTTGGTAATGCAGTAGGGGGTGATTGACGGACGATGCGGTATCATGAACATCCTTTTCACTAT